>JAUZSX010332851.1:0-10954 GCA_034780655.1 Idiosepius hallami | reverse complement strand
GTAGTCAAACACCAATATATATATAAATATATATATATATATATATATATAAAGTCGAAGGCTCCAGCATGTTGGAGGGTGCAACTTACCTTTTTAGGGTAAAGTGGCTAAGCAAGGCACTGTATCAAAGATAATAACTTTTTGAAGATAACAACAATAAGGATAATAAGAATAGCCAATAAATTTGATACACATAATTATAAAGGCTTAGAACTTAAGGATTCCAAAAAATCAAAAAAACAAAATCAAGAGTAAATGGTATATTTATCATAAGAATTTTTTTTACTCATATTGTCCTATAATCTCTCCTTTTGTACATTAACTAAAATTAGAACAGCGCAATAAATACTCTTTGCAAAAGAAGGATAAACAAGATGATAGAAAGTTCCGTTGTCTGTAACATCGAACAAATTAGAAAGCAAATTCAGAAAACGATTGTCTGAATAAAGAAGAAAAAAAAGCCTAATCGTATCCAAAGAATTGTTGACTTCTACACGACTTGAATTAGCCGAGATGATGGAAACGAACCAAGCTACTTACATGGATACCTATATATCTTGATTAATTTTAGAAGAAACAAAAAGAAAAAAAAATATCATGATCAAAATATCAAATAAAAAGAAAAAGAAAAGAACGTAAAAAAAATATGAACCAAACAATGAATCAAGTCTTATTGTAATTTACGTTTAATGTAATGAAATTTGCCTTACAGTTAACAAAAACATCTGATGCAATGCCTTGAACACATCCTCAGTTCTGATTCTTGGGGTCACTGAGTGTTTCGGGTCTTTCAACAGACATTCTCCTCCAGATGAATGACCAAACCGAGGTTTGCAAGGCCTTGATTTGTGTGCAAGTGCCCCATCTCTACTCCCATGACTCTCGCCTCTTCAACCAGAGCCATCTAGAAGCTTTTTCCGCAGACTTATTGTCCTATGTTACTAGCCTCACTGCCTAACACTTCTGGGTGCTTTCACAGTTATTTTTATTATGTTAAAATTAACATGTGACTATAATCAATCAGAACAGTATTTCTGTATATCTGTTCAACAACAACAAAACCATCAGCTGCATTATAAATTATGACACTAACAGCACTCCCAACTGAAACACGTTCCATCATTGAATAAAGAACAGTTTGAAGAATTTTTTTTTGAGTGATTTATTTCTTATAAGAATTTGTTTTTCTTTTTGCATTGTGCAATTAAATACTTAATCTCTTTATGAAAGGAAAAAAACTCAGGAGAAAAACAAAAAAAAAAACTCAGAAGAAAAAAGAAGTATTGAGATAAAGTCTATCTTGTCAAAGAAATCTATAATATGAAGGAAGGGAAAAAAAAGATTAAATAGGATTGTTTTACTTAGTACCAAGTCTGTTCAGAAAGTAATGAGAACAGTGGTCTAGAAAAAGGGAGGCAGAAGATGCGGTCCACTCAAGGTGGCACATGCTAAGTGGGTAGTATTTTTGGGGTGGGGAGAAACAAATAGAAAAAATTAATATAATTCATCCAGATGAGCAATTCTCCCAGGTTAACTACCCCCATCTGCCTGAGGCAGCTGAAGGTAGATAGAATGGTTTTCACTGGGATTTGAACTCGCATAATACTATTCCAAAGTCCAATGCTCCACCTTGCTGCCAGATTAACATTTCACTGGCCATGAAAGATTAGCTTTTTTAAAAATATACATGCATGATAAGTTTTTGTTTGTACATCCATTCATCTGTTGGTTTCCCTCTTTTAATAACTGTTTTTATTTTTTCTAAGTTGTCATTTTTTCCTACATAATCATATTGATTTTCTTCCTATCGACAGACGACTTACAACTACTAAACCATCTACCATAAATCAATTCTCTATTATTTAGGAATTTATTTCAATACTTATCAATCTCTGTACATCTATTATTCGGACTTTTGTCCTTATCCTTATCATTGCTATATTCAAAACATTTCGTCCGATTAACCCTTCGGTCTTCTTCAGGTGATAGAACTAGGAAATCTTCTTGTCGTAATCGGGAATTACAGAATTTTGAACTCAACCATTAATTCAAACTACAGGAGAGTTCCCTAGTTTATGACCTGAAACTTTCATCTTTCTGTGGCAGATATTAATGGTGTGAGAATGTAAGTAATAATGTATTAGAGAGGATTGCAAATTGCATTGTTATGGTGACTTAACTCATACATTTATGACCTGAACGTTTCATCTCTCTGTGGTAGATATTGACGGTGTGAGATTGTAAGCAAGCAACAAATAGATTAGAGAGGATTGCAAATTGCATTGTTATAATGACTTAACTCATGCATTCATGACCAAAAAGTTTCATCTCTCTGTTGTAGATATTAATGGTGTGAGATTCTAAGAAATCAACAAGTGGATTAGAGAGGATTGCAAATTGCATTATTATGATGACTTATGCGTTCATAGCTTAAGTGTTTCATCTCTCTGTTGCATATACTGACAGTGTAAAAACCTGAAAAAAAAAAACAACACCTATCATGGAAATGCATCAGAAACAGCAATGCATCACTGAATTCTATCACGCAAAAAAAAATTGAACCAATCAACATCCACCAGCACCAGGTGAATGTTTACAAAGCAAACACAGTTTATGCTAGCACAGTAAGGAGATTTCAAAGAGGCAACTGTGATGTGAGTAACAAAGAGCGCTCTGAATGTGAAAATGGACTGCCTCATTTAGAGGTGTATTAAGTGTATTAAGAAAGGTGATAACTAGGGCTGTGACAATATTCTTTTATTGAAGAATATTTTTGTCACAACCCTACTTATTAAGACTGTGACAAGAATATTCTTTAATAAAAGCAAATTATCACAGCCCTACTAATAATTGTAGAATTAAAAGAAATGGTAAAATCACAAAATAGTCAAGTAACGAATAGAATATTCTTTAATAGATGAATACAATTACAGCCCTAGAGATGACTTAAAAAAATAAAATTCTGGAGCACAACTTCTATCTTTGTAACTCTTTAACTTAAAAAAAAATAGTTTTAAGAAATAGGTGGCATTACTTTTGGAAAGACCATCGTATATCATTTTAGAAAGAAAGGAACTCTGGTCATTACAGCCAAAGCATTAATTCTACTCTCTCTCTCTCTCTCTCTCTCTGATTGTATTTCCTCAATATACACACGATTGATATCTCGTTTTCAAGCTGAGTGGCACTCCTGACCTCCATAGAATCTCAATTTGCAAATGCATGATTATGTCTTGAGAGGAAACCTTAGGGTGAACCTGAACCTGCATAGCTAAACTATGGAAAATGCTAAAACTGAGGAAGCAATGCTAGAAAGAATGATGGTTAATTTTCAAGAATTATTTTCTAAACACATGATTAATATTGACAACAAATGAGACCTGTCATTTTCTACTTCTGCTTTTGTTAATTGCTTGTTCAATACAAACATATTGATGTCAATGAAATGACTGGAAGCAATAATCAATGAATTTGAGAATTATTTAAAAAAACTTTCAGCAATTCTGTCTAAGAATGTTTATGTGTATTTAAACAAATGTTTACTGGTTCAAAAGTTCATAATTGTATAAAACAGGAGAGAACGAGGCAAGCCTAAAGTTTTTCGGTCATCTCTAATCAGGGCTGAATTGATGACAATGGTGAACCAAAAACCAAGAATGGGAAAAGGGGGATATATCTAGAATAAAAGAGGAAGGACCAAGGACAGAAGATATGTGTGTGTCCAAAAAGTTGTGCAATAAAAATAATATCTTTATGCCAATGAAGGATATTTCTAGCATTTTCTTTAAGTTGTGACACTGTAAATAATCCAAATAAAACCTTTTATTGGTAAAAATTAAATTGTATTGTCTAAATGTTTAAAAAGTATTATGTTTATGGGTTTTGTTAAAATTTATATATATATATATATATATATATATATATATATATATATATTTGCAAATAGATAAATAAATAGACATTGGCAACCTTTGGTCTGAAGACTGCACAGGCGAGAAACTGACAGTCAACAAAGTCCATTGACTGTGTCTATGCTTATCTACTACACATGCTCTATCAATGATATTGAGCACTTTAAGTATAAAAAGGAAAACTTACACAACAGATTACGATATATATATATATATATAATATATATAAGTTTTATATATATATATATATATATATATATATAAAACTTATATATCATATATGCTCCTTATTTAGTAGAGCACTTTTGGACTGCTCTCATTAACATAAAATACACTCAGAAATTCCAATGCATTTCTGATACACCTTTGATGAAGATGTATCTGAAATGCGTTGGCATAAATAACACTCTTGTTTTTGTTTTTTTAAATTTTTTATATTTAAACATAAGAAATGGAAAATGAATTTCGATGATGTATAAAAACAAATAAATTTTGCAAAAAAGCAACTGTAACTATGTTCTGTTGAAACTGTGTTTTCCAATATTTTATCTGTGTTTTGATAATAAAGTCATTTTTCTATAACTTGTATTTTCCTTGCTTTCTTATCAGCTAACATCATTCTTTCAAATATGCTTATCTGTTCTTCCTCTTTTCCTTTATCTACTTATCTATGTGGGCCCATCTGCAGGCAAAAGGGTTGGACCGATTGCCAGAGAGAGTTCATGTTTATTTTTGTTTATATATAACCTGATAAAAGTACAAGCATATTAATATATCAATTAGAAATAGAAATATAATTTTGCCACTCCCAAGACACAGCTAACAACTCTGCAACTAGGATTTAACATATGTACTATTAAAGTGTAAAAAGCAAAAAAAAAGTCTAAAAAATATTTATAACAACTAATATTAACAAAGCATTCATAAAAGGAAAACTTCACCAAATTATACAAAAAATATCTGCACTTGAAACTGGCCATGTGACTGACTCGATTTAGTCCTCAGTCAAATATATATATCATACTTAGCACTTAAAACTGGCCTTGTGTCTAACTCAGTTTAGTGCTCAATCAAGAATAATATATCATACAATACTTGAAATGAAATAGTTCAAACTTCTTTTAACTGTACTAACAAAAGCAGCCAACGAATGAATGGCTACAAAATCAACTGTATAGCAGAAATATAGTATAAGACCAAAGAAACCATGCCTAAGTAGGCTAAATCGTCAATTGAAAAATTAATCAACTAGAAAGAACTGTAAAAGAAATAGACGAGAATTTTTGCCAAAACTATGTATAAAAAAATCATGAGATATTTTTCCATAACTTTTCTCAAACAAACTTTTTTTACCGTTATACCTCTTAGCTTTTACGACAGATCTATTACTGTCAAATCATAGGAAACTCCAGTTCTGATAAGATTAATGAAGTTAAGCAAAGTTGAGCCTAATCAGTTCTTATATGGGTGACCACTTAGGAAAACCAGGTATTGTAGTGAAAAGGCTAGTCCATGGCTCTTTGGCAAGAGCAGATACTTTTTCCTCTTTCCTAGCCATCTCTAAGCTCTCAGATAAGCAAACTGCACAGCTTAGCTAATAAATATCTTCAAGATAGATTTATCCCCATTGGTGAGGACCAGGTACCTTGTAATGTAGTTAGAGATGCCTTTGGTCATCCATAGTTACATCCCCGTCCTTAATAGGAAGCGGCGTTTGATTTGGAGTCAGGTGGTTGGGCAGTCAGAGTCAGTCAGTCTTAAGCAGTCAGTCAGAGAATAGACAAGAAGTGCACAAGGCTCTGCTGCACCCATGTGCATGGGGGAGAGTGCTGACTGGTGAATAAAGAAATGTGGAACCACACCTGAGGTGTAGGTGTCGTCTTTTGGGGGTGGGACTTCTGTTACTGCCCCAAAAACCATCAACCTCCAGAGAACCTGAAGAGAGAAACATGATTGCAATGCCTCAACAAGCAACAACTCTGCCCAAAGAAGAAGATCAAGTTCGTCCATTTCAGGTATTCTCCGACCCACAGAAACAGTTCAGCCTTAGAAGTCCCTAATATTGTAAAAAAGAGCTCTATCAATTACAGGAGGCCGGATTTTAGCTTAAACTAGATAGACAGGCAGACTCAAAATCTATGATTGGTGTTGTCCTTCACATAAATGAGTTACTCTACTTGAGTTATCCAGCCTCATCAACCCTGTTTTTTAGAATCAGTGTTGTTCTTACACCTAGATGAGTTACTCCCTTAAATTAATGAGCCTTAACTGGTTTGGGAATCAAGATTTGAACTTGTATGGTACGATTCCAAAGTCCAAGCTTTTACCACTCCTCCGTCTTCTATTTGTAAAAAATTGATAAAAAAAAAAAATAAATAAATAAAAAAAAAAAATAAGAAAGCAAGCTTTGATATGAAAGAAATTTGCATTTGTTTTGTGTGATCCTAAGTTGATTACATTCTGTGGACAAAATAAAATCCATTTTCTTCAGTAAAAAAATGAGAATTTTTGTTCTTTTGTTATTTTTTTCTCAGAAGTCTTCTGAAAAGCTCACAATGACAGAGTCATTAAAGTGACAACACTTTAAGGAATTGCATTCTGATTAATGAAGAAATTCCTCACAAGTTGTCATGGTTACCCGAGGGCCCACAAGATGACCTTATTGTTGAATGATAGTTACATTTGTAGGTATCTGGCTTTGGACTTTGAATAAAAGTTGATATCTATAAATAAATCCTTTTGTTTGTTAAGCAGCGAAGTCAATTTCAAAAGAACTTCTTGACTGTCATCTGAATGGGTGTGTGAAGAGAGAGAGATAGAGAGAGAGAAGAAGAAGAAGGAGGAGAAAAAAGAGAAAGAAAGAAAGATGGAGAAAGCAAGAGAGGGAAAGATGAGTGAAATAGAGAGAAAGAAAAAAAAAAGAAAATTAAAGAGTTAAAGAGAGAGAGAAAGAAAGAGAGAGAAAAAGAGAGAGAAAAAGGGAAGAGAGAGAGAAAGAGAGAGAAAAAGAGAGAGAGAGAAAAAAAGAGAGAGAAAAGAGAGAGAGAGGAAGAGAACAAAGAGAGAGAGAGAAAGAGAGAGAGAAAAAAAGAGAGAGAGAAAGAGAGAGAGAACAAAGAGAGAGAGAGACAGAGAGAAAGAAAAAATAGAGAGGACGAGTGAAAGAAAAAAGTGAAGAAAAAAGAGGAAGAAAGAAAGACAGGAGATAAAGATGAGATTGTATCTGTATGTGCATATGCACCGTATATGATTTCTCTACAGGAATTTTCCATCTGCCACAAACAGTCTGTTCAGCAATTCAGCTTCTTTCATCCAATCCTATTTTGGCTGCTAGTTCTTCATTTTTTTTGTTCTTCTTTCACGTCTTGTTTTCATCAATGTCTCAAACTCTGGATTGAATATTCATTCAGCATTCACTCAGTCCATATCACAATGCTAAAGGTTACTATGGCAGTTTTCATTAATAATAAAACCGGCAATAAGTTGGGAATTAAAAAAAAAAAAGAAGACATAAAACCAATCATAACTATTGTAATTCAAGCGGAGATATAACAATCTATACTATATAATAAAGACTATCATGTGTTTATTTATTTGTATACATTTTTATCATATCTTGCTCTGAAGATTAATGGCTAGGATGTGTAGCCTGCTATGGGACCCGAACCCCATAACCTCAGGAAGAAAAAGAGGAGGCCTCAGTTAGTTTTAACTAACCATGGGTTAAACAACCATTCATAGATAATTGTTTTTTGCCTGGGCTGTATGATATAGAAAGGAGGCTGTCGTCCATGCAGCTTGTTCTCCTCTCTCTATGCTGGCTTGTCCAAATGAACAGTAGAGGCTGACAAGGTCTCAGGTGCTTATATCGTGACACCAGCACATAATCTTAGATTGCCTTCGTTAATTATACAGGGTGGGCTAAAAGTCGCTTAGGGTTTTTAAATTTTTTAAAACACTTAGAACCGTTTTTGAATTATATATATATATATATATATATATATAATATTCAAAAACGGTTCTTCGTATTTTCTCTCTATATATATTATTCTAAGTGATAAGGTTGCTTGCTTTTCCATAATTAATTTCCATGGATTCAAATATAATATTATCTGAAAAAAAATTAATAATAACTATATTTAGCAAATTGACAGCATATTAAAAACCTGAAAAGACTATATTTAGCAAATTGACAGCATATTAAAAACCCGAAGCGACTTTTGACCCACCCTGTACTTTAAAAAATGATGCTCAATCAACCGAGACATTTGTGCTGTTTAAAATTTTCATGTATTTTCTGTCTTAAATGGTTAAAACCTGAATATAAAAACTAGGTGTTTGATAACTGAGTGGAATAATTATTTTAAATTACGTGGATATTTTTTAGGAAGTTCTAAGATGAAGTTTCTTCACCATTTCATTAATTTCTTTTTTGAGGACTTTTTTCTAATCTCTGTGGTTATTGAGAATACAATTATGAGAATTAGGGTTTCTATCCGATAAAGACTGATGGATAAACTTGGCTGAAACTCAGTGTGTGTGTGCGTATCGGTATACTAACCATTGCAGTTTTAGCCGGCTCAACCACTGAACACACACAATTCAGTGTGGAGTCTCAAGGGAATTTAAACCTCACAAGCTGTCCCCAGCCGCATGTATAGATGCCTGTCTAACCAAAGACTAAGGGTACATTAACCCAGTGGTTCAACTCCGCCCCAGACACTAACCTGAGTATTTCCTGCCCTGGCGTAAGATATAGTACCTGGTATTCTTAAATGGTCACCCATCTAACTACTGACCAAGCTCGACATTGCTTAACTTTGGTGATCTGATGGGAACCGATATCTCCAATGCCACTTGACCGTATTATACCATATATACTGCTGAAACACAGTAAAGAACATCGACTACATAAGACGAGAAAAGTCCGCAAAAAGAAATTAATAATAAAATTGAAAAAGAAAGAATAGCAATATTTCAGATAAGTATTTTAAAAATTATATATGGAACTGATTATTTTTAACAGGCATAAACACTAGTAATATTTATAATAAGTGCAGCAATGATGATAGGAATGACAGAAATATGAAATTAATTAATTCTAAGAAGAATTAAGAAAAATAATAAAAAAAATAAATATTATGACCAGAGCAAGTCATTGCTTATAAAATAATATTGTAAAAACTTGTTTTAAAAGTTTGTTTTGAATAGTAAAATTGTTTTACTGTTTGTATATTTTAGCATATTAACATTATTGGTCATTTAATGCAGAGAACAAATGTTTTTGAGTTATTCAAATCTATGTGATAAAAGTCCATGGGCTGATGAAGATCTCTGGGGTGGTTGATTTTGTTTAAAGGCATATCAATCTTCTTGGTCATTTAATATCAAGAAGCATCAATTACAATAAATTCAAATTTAACAATTGCAAGTCTATTTTACAGATGAAGATCTATTGATTGGTTTTCTTTAATGGCATATCAATTAATGCTGAGAAAAATAATTGTTGATGCATTCATATCTAGCAATTACCAGTCTATCTACTGATGAAGATCTATTGCTTGGTTGGCTTTGTTTAATGGCATAGCAATCTTTTTGGTCATTTAACGCCCAAAACAATTATTTCTAATAACCATACTTTACAGTAATAGATAATTTTAGAATATTGATAATGATAATTCTATTATTGCAATAGCAATTATAACCATGTGATCTTTTTTGAATAATCATTCAGTTGCACTTTATATGTTTGGGAGTGTTCTTAGATTGGTGTTGTTTTAGAATACGCCTGATGAGTATCAACAATTGATTATCAAGAAAACAGTTTAGAAAGAATGGTCTAATTTAAACAAAATTTTACACCCTCTTCCAGTTTACCATTTTAAGAATTGATTCAAAAGTTTCATGACTACAAATTCCTTAACTACTATGCTATTTTGGTCTAGAGACCTGAAATTTGTTATATGGAGGGGTGGACCTGCGGAATAAATTCAATTTGATTTTCAGTTGAAAAAATAGCTGGTTAGAGGTTACATAAAATGCCTTGGCATTATTGCTTGAGTTATAGAGGTGCTCAACTCTTGATGCTCCTGCAAAAGGAGCCAAGCTAAGTGTTGTGGCCTTATTTGTAAGAGGTTCACAATATCAAATAGGAGAGTCTTTAAAGTCATGTCAACAGTTAGGCTGTCATGTGATCTCTGAATAAGAGAGTCTAAAATGGCCGCTCTCACCGAAGATGGGAGAGTTCATGTGAAGACAGTAATAGGGGTGTCAGTTACCCCAGAACAATATCAGACTTTTGAACTCATCTTAGTACTTTATGATGTTTTTCTCACAACATTTCAGCCAAGTTCACCTCCTGGCATCTTCAAGTGATTAACACTCAGCTCGGATGGGAATGCTGAGTGTTGTAACCTTATCCCAAGTAATCACTGCTTTCCATAGTTGTTATCTATCAAACCAGGTTTTTGACCAAGATGAGGATAAAAGTCATCAATAAAGTTAAGGGTAGTTTAGCAAGTTGGTAAAACTGTACAATACTATAAATATTCAATTTCTTTTTTAAAAAATTGCCTAAAAAAAAAAAAATAAATATTCAATTTCTTTTTTAAAAAATTGCCAAAAAAAAAAAAGAAAGAAAATCTTGGTATTTTAAAGAAACAGGATAATGTTTCAGTTTTGAAAAAAGTGCACAGTAACATTTTGAACAGATTGTATTTAAACTTTTATTAATCTTAAATCAAAATTAATCAATTTGTGTTTTTTGTTTTTTATGGGTAGATAAAATTTTATGGGTGCAAAAATCAAAATCAGGAATAAAAAGAGAAAATAATAAACAAAAATTTATTTTAAGATCACATGCTTTTGAAACATACATCTTTTAACATGATTACTTTTGTTTCACCATCCAAATTTAATGAGATGTTCCAATCGTTGCGATCATACCCACAAGTTAATAAGGTAATAAGGCAGCGACGGTGGAGCATTGGTAGAAGCTCGGGCTTTGGAATCGTGTTACGCGAGTTCAAATCCCAGTCAAAGCC
>JAUZSX010332831.1:0-10955 GCA_034780655.1 Idiosepius hallami | reverse complement strand
TCTTTGTATATATATATACATAAATACATATATATATATATATATATATATATATATATATATATAGTCTGTGTTCGAAGGCTCCATTATGTTAAGGAAGGGGCAACTGACCTTTATAGGGGAAAGGGAGACCCAAGGCGCATTCTGCGTCGGGGTCGCAAGGTGGCTAAGCACGGCACTTACTGTAGTCTGTAAAAAGTGCATTATTTCTTTTAATGCTAATTTCTTCTATTTAAAATTAAAGAGCTGTCAGTGGCAAATAGTGTTGTGTGTAGCTATAGTGATACAAATGGATTAGATCAGATTTCAATTCATTTTAATCAATCGGATTCTAATACTTAAATGTTGCTTCTTTAAAAAAAAGCTTTAGCAAAACCCCTTAATTTTAAAACTTTTTTTTAATCCAAGGGATATAAAATAATCTTTATTTTTCTACTACTATGCTTATTTTTTCATTGTGCTTTTTTTTGCGTTGTTGTTCTTCTTTTTATCATTATTATTCATTATCAATTTGTTTGCCCGTTGAAAAATAATGGGTTGATATCACAAAGGTGATAAAAAAAACTCTGAATAAAGAAATGGTATGAAAAACATAGTCTCTATATTTGAAGGGAGTGAATAGAAAGCAAATACAAAAATAAACAAGACAATGGAGTTTTATTTTTCCAGCTTGATAGTTTTTTTTAATGATTTTTGCATATATTAATAACAATTGTTCTTGATAACTAAATTAAATTGTTTCGAAATCCTTGAGATGAGGTATGATAAATATTTTTAGGGGAATGTTTCGGACAATTGTCCTCATCTTTAAAAAAATATTTAAAAAAATATAAAAAAATGAAAAAAAAATGAAAAAAATAAAAGAATAAAAAAATAAAAATATATATAAACAAAAATAAAGATGAGGACAACTGTCCGAAAAATTTCCCTAAAAAAAATTTTTTTTTTAAATTTAAAAATAAAGATGAGGACAATTGTTGGAAAAATTCCCCTAAAAATATGAATTAAATTGGTTTATCATAAAATGCACTTCTGCCAAGTCTGGTTTTATCTCTTGAATTTAAATTAAAAGTTAGAAGTAGACACCAATGAGATATATACATAAAAACACAACGGATAATAGTAATTTTAATTATTGATGGTAGTTTATGTTTCTTTGGTTTCTGCCCTGTGATTGGTACATTCACCGGCGCTTTTGCAGAACAAGTAAATGGAGAAATTGGCTAAAATATTGTTTTTTGGTCGGGGAACGGTTATAATAAAGCACCGGTTATAAGACAGCAATTTGATTGGCTAATGAAATGTTAACCTCTAAACCCTAACCCTAAACTATAAACCCTAACCCTAAACCCTAACACTAAACCCTAACCCTAAACCCTAAACCCTAAACCTTACCTTAACCCTAACCCTAACCCTAGCCCTAGCCAATCAAATTGCTGCCTTACAACTGTTGCTGTCTTATAACCGGTCCCCAACCAAAAAAATATATTCCCGCCAATTTCTCCATTTTGCAACGGCGCCTATTCACCTATTGTCAGTTATAATGCTATACTTATGTATGTGCTCTTGTCAAATGAGTAATGAATGAGTTTGATGAGATGTGCTAACGCCCTCGATTTTTGTGATTAAACTAAAAAAAAGAAAGGAAAGAAGGGCACATATCTGTGGACATTTTCTTTTTATATCACTCTGACTTTAACCACCCTGACTTAAACTTTGCAAACAGTTTAAACAGAGAAAGCCACACTAAGTATTTTTAGAGGTTTGAAAACGTGATTTTTTATCATTGTTTTAGCGCATATGTTACATATACGGTCAAGTGGCGTTGGAGACACCGATTCCCATCAGATCACCGCAGTTAAGCAAAGTCGAGCCTGTTCAGTAGTTAGATGGGTTACTATTTAAGAATACCAAGTACTGTATCTTGTGCCGGAGCAGGCAATACCCAGGGTAGTGTCTTGGGGTGCAGTTAAACCACTGGGTTGATGTACCTTTAGTCTTTGGTGAGACAGGCTCTATGTATGTGGCTGGGGACCGCTTGTGGAGTTCAAATTCCTATAAGATTCAACACTGAATCGTGTGTGTTCAGTGGCTGAGCCGGTTAAACCTGCATGGGTTAGTATGATATTTACTTGGTGAGCACCCCCAAGTTTGGCACAAGGCCATGGGTTAGTATACTGATACACACACGCACACACGCATATGTTACACTGCAGCTTTTCTTATATATTCAATATTCGCCTCTTTGTTTTTTATTTCTTTTTCTCCTGTGAATTTACTCTTTTTTTTTCAATTTGTAAAAGTTCTTTTCATCTTGCATTTTACTTAATTTTCCCTTTGAAAAACATTTTTCAATTTGTTCTCGTGTGATTAATTATATTTCAATTATTTTTACTTAATTTTATTTTATTCTATATTTTAGGGCGGGTCCTTCTGTTATTTATATAAGTTTTTCTATATGTATTTCTATATTTTTTTTTTCTTCTGTTCGATTACTGTTTTGTTTATTCAATAAATTTGTATTTCTATCTATGTGGAAGACTATTTTAAGAAGAGAAATAATTAGCACTGCGTTACTTTCAAAACCAATTGCCTCCTAACTCAAGTAGACCAAGTTTAAATCGTTATTTGAATACTTTAGGGATTTCCGCCTGTAACAAAACTTACACTTGAAGGGTTCTGTTTGGAGGAAAAAAAAAGAAAATATATCTGTGTAAAGTTCTTAATTGAGAGAAAATTGAATAAGCATGTGGCTATTATAATGCATTTAAAAAAATGCGCCAACTAATGAGGTGCTCACAATGAAGGGAAAAATGAATTTTTTTCAAACAACACATATTCATCAATTTTGAGTGCGTTGTATCCGAAAAAGAAAAAAATCGAATGAAACACAAACAATATAAATTTGTACTGATTTCCTATTCCTTATTATTACATCTTGAATAGTTGAACAAATAGTTTTGTTCATTCCAGTGAAAAACACACGTTCCTTCAAAAAATATATTGATCCCTTTATACAATGTTAGGCTGAAAATGTCGCAGTAGATCTACACGGCATGGCGAATGTCTTATTAGATGAGAATATATTAAAACACAAATAATTATTATGCATTTCAAGTAAAGACAGAAGCTTTTTTCGTATTTTTTTATATCTATATTCCTCCAGGAACTGTGATATAATGTTAGGTTTCTACAGTTCTAATTTAGCAGTTCTAAGTTATTAGATGTGAGCGTTTCAATCCTTTGCAAGGGCAAAAATAACTAAGGATAAAATTTATGAAAATTTTTTTGAATATTTAATGAAAAATAATGAAGAGTATTAGAAACTCCGTCTTATTGATTCAATTTATTTTGATGGTTTATTACTTTTCCTATGTGCACTCAACAAACGGTCAAAAATATTCACTCGCTTCTTTTTTAAATTCTTCCAACAAACCTAGAATATTGTTTAGAAAATAGATAGAAAACTAAGATTTAAAATGATAAATTTTTCTTTAAAAAAACAAACTATAATACAAAAAATTAATAATCTATGTATAAAGCCTTTATCGGACCAATATTTCTAATTTAATTAAAGACACCATTATTAGATTTAAAATGATTTAGTAACCAATAAAACCTCCACATGACGTAAATTATAGATCAGGGAAATTTTAAAGTTTAATTGACCAGGGACATAAAAATTAAAATTCCTGCCAAATATAAGATATTTAATTTGTATGTAGGACACTCCTCTTCGTGATTCACTTTGTTCTAAACATGTCTAATTTAAAATATTGAATTTAGAACTTATTATATATGTGTAATGTAAAGCAGAAAAGGTGACAAATCGTTAATCAATATTAATATCAAGCTCAGATCGTCGTGGTGGTATATCTATAGAAAATTAAACAACAATAGCTACTTTTTAATATTCTGTTTATTCGTTGTGGTCTTCAGAAAATAAAATCATGAAAATTTAAAAAAAAAATGATTCTGACCTCTAAAGTTTGCATATGTACGGTACTGCCTATCTAAATAGTAGGCTTCCATAACTAATTTAGAGAAAACCTGTAGAAACAAATTCAGCGGAAAGGCCATTATAAATGAAGAATAAAAAAATATAATTGGCTTCTTTAATTACTTTAGGGAAAAGTGCTCGGTGCCCGGGAAAAGCTGGTTAATATTTTCAGTAATTTAAAAAACTCCAGCATTTGTCAAAATTTTTCAAAACATGTATACTTGTTATTGACGTATTATTGAAAAGGTTTATAAGGGCGTAGTCACCTTTGCCTCCAGTGATGCTTTGTCAATATATTTATATAGATTCTACAATATCTAATCCACTCGTGTCCTTCGTGTGCAGAATGCATAAAGTCGACAGAGAAATGTCTTATGGGTGGGAATAGACCGATGTCGATTCATGACGAAGTGGCTCTTAAATCCACACCTAACTGCTGCAACAGGCTTGGTATTCCAGTATTTTTTTATAGAAACGCACTGTCCTCTACTGACTGTAGCTGCTTGATTACACCTGAAATATATCAGAAAATATAAGAGATAAAATTTTAAGAAAGCACATCATAAATATTACTTGCCAACCATATATACTTCTATCTGATACTAGAGAATAGCAATTTTAAATTTTTCCTCATCTCTGCTCTACTCTAAACATTAAACAATAAAAGAATTATAGTGTACACACGGCTAAAGATGGAATAGTAGAGGAAGAGACTTTCACAGATATATGTGAAACGAAACAGGAAATAAAAGGGAACTGACAATATTCAAGAAGTAAAGATGGAAATAAACCTGAAATTCTTTGTTAAATGAACAATGAAATCACTGCCTACAAAAATGGAAGAGTGCACTTATTGAATGATGTGGTTGGAGAAAACAATCGCCTCCAATAGGACATTTATGTTCGGCTTTCTTGCTATGTCAGTTGTTGTGAGCAATAAATCGATTCGGCGGTTTATTGATCGAGAGGGTGGACTTGTTTAGGTATCGCAAACGTCGTCTGTAAGACCTAACTGTATCCTAAACAGGTCAGAGGCAGAAAGTCTGTGGTTTATAAAATGTAACTTATACAGGAATCGTCTTCTTTTTTTTTTATATTTCTACTCTCTCAATGTAAGTAATGCTGCGTCTAAATTTAAACGTGAAAACTAATCTATTAAGTCTGTCTGAGTAGAAAGGTTGATGTACTGTATAAAAAGAAACAAATAAAATTAATCCTGTAACATAATACATTTGAATGTCTCGACGTTTAAGATGGTGATAAAAGGCGCGAAAAATATTTCAGACGAGATATTTCTTCCTTTGTTTTCTTAAGATTTATCATATCCGTTTTTAAAAGGAGAATTATAAAGTAACTTATTCTGCCCAAAGATATCGCTGACTGGCTTTTAGAATTTCAACATCGTATTTGATTAACAATAGAAATAGTTGTTCTAGTCATGTTTGCTTAAAAGGAAAAAAAAACAATTGACGTATGGTAATGTATACCTGCATAATATGTATATGTAGAACAATAAATATCAATAAAACCTATGCATTGATAAAAAATATATTTAGAATAAATAAGTATTTTTTCGTTTGAATAAATTATCATTATTATGATTAATTCTAGAGCCGTATCCAGGCATCTAGATTCTGCATACATCCAGCCAGTTTTTAGTACTCTGACCTCCCACGTCCTTCTTGAGAATGTCTACATATGTCATTAGAATATCCTCTTGAATGGCGCACGTGCGTTGGTTCCTACAACACAACTTTACTCGACAGCAGATTTCAGTGCCTTTGGCAGTGTGCTACTAGTCTTATTCTCCTTACAGAAATATTCTCGCTCACCCTCGGCACTCCCTCGGAGATAATTGAATGATCCGGTTTTAATTAACTATAAGCAAAGATTCGTGATAATACAATCTCTTTATTGTATTGACGCGAGCTTAGATACCAAACCCCACGAAAAAAGAATGAATCCAAAATGTATCAGTGAAGTCTAATGAGATATTAAGCAAAGCAACAAAACAAACGGGTCAAGACGTTGAGCAACGGTTCGTTATTCATAGGTTAGGGGCATCCAGCAAGGTTTGTTATCCGCGGGTCACGAAACAAAAACACGCCCTTGTTTATACGCAGTTCAGAAATGGTTTTCTCTACTACTCCCAGCGAGTTGCTTTTTATATTGTTCAGCCGCCCTAATTTGCATATAGCATACGAGATCTTACGAGACCTACGTGTGACCGGAGGCTGCCATCTTGGACCTCTTGTTCCTTCTCTTTCATCCTGTTGCCGAGATAGATTCCGCGATAAGTCCTCCTTATTTTCACTAAACAAATGAAAAAAGAAAAGCTGATCAAAGAGTTGGACAGATACAGTTTGCGATTACTTATAGACTTGACTTTTCGTTAAAAATATTGAGCAAAAACATACATCATGGCTGAAAAGTTACCGTAGGATAATACACATATATATGGTATTATGTGCTAGCGTTGTTCTCTCATTGACTGAATAAATAATTACTTTAAAAATCCTCTTGGTTCATGTGTCATTTTTCTCGGTATAAAATTGAACCCAAGGAAAATGAATTAAATCGTGAACGGTAATTCATCCAATTACCCCCACAACAACAGTAGCAGTAGTAGTAGTAACCATAGCACCATCAGCTATAGTAGCAGTAGAAATAGTAACACCAGCTGCATCTAACTGCTAATTGCTCCCCCCCTGAATCGCTTCCAAGGAGGCAGTATCCACCATTTTTAAAACCACTGATTAATGTGATTATTGGACATGAAAATTTGTGGGTGCTGCATTTTGATTTTTTAGCTTTTTCCTCTTGACGAAATACATAGCGCAAACTTAACGGTGGATGTGGCGTATGATGACAACAATGACACAACGGCACTGAAGCTTGCAACAAAGGATGGCCTACAGTCCTCGTGATTCTCCATGCCATTGGAACAAGACCCTCCTCTGCCAAGGGACAATGTAGTGGCTGCAGGTGCACCAGTCTCCCCTCGTTAAAAGACATCACGCGCAGGCGTCCTCCCAAAAGGGAACCAATCCTACAATCGGGTCAAGGATCGGCCTCTACGAAGCTCGATCTACCACTCGCACTGCGATATTTGCTTAGAGAGCGTTTTTCACTGACATTTTTCACCCCTGTGAAATCGACAAATCCATCTCCCAACTATGCTGACATCAACTGTATCGGATTTGTAAACGCTCAACAAGTGCTGGTGAATGTTGATCGGTTCAATTTCTCTGCATGGAAAAATTTAATGACGCATCTCTTCTGACTCAAGTGCATGATATGGATTGCTTTCTCAGAGTTTCACGTCGTTAATATCTGCAACAGAGAGAATAAATTTAAAGCTCATGAATGGAAAAGTTAAGCCATCAATACAATACAATTTTCAATTCTTTTTTTATCCATTCGCGTAGATCAAGACCTGACTTTTTGAACGTCTTTCATAGTTCCTGATGATTTGAATCGTTCAGTTATGTCTACCATATTTGATCAAAAATAATGTTTTTAAATAAAAGTGTTAAGGAATAGTGTTAAAGGAAAATTTTCATGATAAGAAGAAACTGATAAACGTTCTGTCAATCTAAAAAATAATTTTTAAAAAAGAGGATGAAAAACCGAATAAACAAGCCTTTAAGATACTTTTAAACAAATCACCAATCAGATGACACAAGAAAAATTTTTAAAATAAATGAAAAAAACAGCAAGGCAACAAAAAAGAAGAGCAAACAGTACGAAAAAAATGTTGATTACACTGCAAATTTGTCAAATACTCAAAATTACGTTTTGTTTGCAAAAATTATATTTTTTCTAATTTATTTTTTTCAATTAAGTTCCTCGCACACAAAAAAAATCATAGCAAATTATTTCAGTTGAGTCAAACGAAAGTCTTCAATAATTTTTCAGTGTTCATTATAACTTTTAAGAAGAAAAAAAACAGTAGTCAGAGTACTATATATACATGGAGTATTCCATGTGAAAATAAGAAGAACCATGAGAGTACAATATTTTCATTGACATTATTTTTTCCTTTAGTTTTTATAATTAAATATCAACAAATAACTAACTTGTTAGATTCTTATCAAACATATAAATCAGTGGTTCCCAACCTCTGTGTAGCAGCACATCAGTGTGTCACGAAGGGATAATAGGTGGAAATTTTTTTTATGAAGACATTTAGGTTCTTAATCCTAATTACAGCGCGCAATTGAAAATTACTGAATTTCTGGAATCAAAACGTTTCTTGCATACTAATTGGCAAGCGTGGTTATGCTTTATATCATCTATATGTCTTGTTCATAATATTAACAGATTCTTTGAAGATAATTATTTTTCAATATTTTGGTGTTGTAAATCATAGACATTTTAAATTAAGGTTTTAGTAGGACAATTAAAAACATGATGAAATTATCATTTTGTAGCAAAAAGGCTTTATGAGTAGAAAATGTTCATTTTTGTGATAGATGAGACCTGAAAATTGAAAGAGCTCAATAGAGAGATCCACTGATATATATTAACATTTATTATTATATAAAAAAGAGTATACAATATATTTCGATCCATACGTTAGCTCTAGAAAACGGAAGAGAGAAAAATTCGAACTGGTGAATACCACCTCAACTATTAAGTTCGCAGTTGGGAATATAATGATTAAGAGTGCTTTTCATTCTATGATTGATATGATTCACATAGTAAAAGAACGAAGGAAAATTAACATGTACAGTGACGTTTTCTAGTTAAATCTGTTGAAATCTGTTTAATTGTTAAACTTAGGTTCGGACTGAGTTTTAAACAGAACAAGGATCCTAAACTGTTATGGCTTGAATTGCCACAATGAAGACTGAACACGTTATAGATTCAAGCAGGTATTAGAGAGAACAATAAGTTACAAAATAACAGTAAGAAGTGTAGAAATCGATTGACTGTTCTGCCGAGCGAAGAGTATAACTACAGAATTGAGCTCTGTTTTGGATTGTTCGAAGTTTTAGCACACAGAGACGCTGGCTCTGTCCACTTTGAGACTGTTTCCACTACAACAGAAACATAAAAAATGAGAACCAAAATCCAAATAATCTAAAAAATATAAATTTATTAAACTTAGATTTTGAATTTATATCGATAAAACAAAATAATTTATTAAAAAACATTAGAGACAAAAGCCCCAATAATCCGAATAATACTAATTATCAAACACCATCCCGGAATTTCAAATAAAATAAGTTGATTTGTTATTGATTATATGAAAGTTTTAGACATATTTTTCATCGCATTCAGAACTAATTATTTTGTCATTATTAAAACAACCATCTGAATATTTCAATTCATAGCGCGGAAGGAGAAGGCAATAAAACTGTCAAAATTAACAATGATTGCATCTGACAAATATGGAAAACAATTATTATGAAATTTAAAATGATGGCATTTAATCTAGATTTGATCAGTATAAACGTAAAATATTTTTCAACATGACTAACATTACTTAATGTCCAAATGATATATTTCCATCAATAAAACTAGAAATATGATGTTAAATTCAAGCGACATTTGCCCACACATCTAAGACTGAAAAGTAATATTTGTCAAATTCAGAAAAGATGATATAGATTTATTGTCATAAAGTAGAGAGTTTAATCACACAAGAAATGAAATATAATATAGGCAAAGAAAGATGCTATGAGTTGTAATATCTAATTCCGGTTTCTACTGAGAAATAACTATTATAAATCATTTCTCTCTATCTTTTATTTGTATTGATTTCAAGTATTAACATGGAAAGTTAGTATTTCGAATGGAAAATAACAATTATCGTGCCTGGAAATGTTAGCAGAAAAACCATATAAAACTGCTGATGGAATAAGACGTATATTTCAGATTAGAGTGATAAAAAACAAAGAAAAAAACCCTAATCATTAGGATTGTGACAATATGCTTAGGTTGTTATTTGACTATTTTGTGATTTTAGATTTTCTTTAAATTTTCTAGATATTAATTGGCCTACAAAAATATACTTTTATGAAAAATATTCTTCTCACAGCTCTAGTTTTTAGAGTTGTTAGAAAAATATGCTTTAATAAAGGTATATTTACACAAACCTACAAATCCTATTTGAAACTCAATTCGAAATTTTAAAAAGTAAATGCGATTTGATTAAAGTTTAACTTCATATTTTTAACTGGAGGTGAATTTGATAAATAGTATTGCATAGAAAACTAGTAATATGATGTTTCTAATAAAAGAAATAAATAAAATAAAATAACAAGTAAACATAACAATCGTAACGCACGAGAAAAAGAAAGTATAACTCCCAACATGCAAGGCAAACCACTTCCAGTCTAACCATGTGTTAATAAATGTAAACCACGAGGCGATTTTTCGGTCTAACAAACTCGTAGGCAAGACTCACCGAAGGCTGTTAATCCAGTCTCTATGGTTGTGTGTGTGTTTGTCTGTGTGTCTAGGTGTCACTGGAAGGGATTAAAAGAAATAAATATGCCGTCTGCAAACCGTTTTTTGACAAGCGTCGTGTTGGATTTGGCGCAATTCGAAGAAATTCGCAAAGAAAACATGGCGTGTCCACTTCTTCCATTCTCGTACTGCTCTTGGATTTTTTAAAACTGTTAAAGGGTTTGTTTTATTTCAATATTCCAATTTATTTTTTCTATCTATTACTTTGCTCGGTAGCGATAGCTGCTGGTGGCGCCAGGGGTGGCAGACCCGCTTTAGCCACCGAAACTCTGTAATCATCCTTGGTTAGCGGTTGATGAGGGCAAAGTAAATGCACATGTGGTCACATGCTGTGTGTAAGAAAAAAATATATGTATTAGATACATATACTCACTATTAGCAGTAAAAATAGCGTTTGTATCGGTTTATAAAATAATAATGAGTTTGCACTCTTTATCACGTAATACCGCATTATACACACGCACACACACACAAACAT
>JAUZSX010332820.1:0-10955 GCA_034780655.1 Idiosepius hallami | reverse complement strand
AGAGAGAGAGAGAGAGAGAGAGAGAGACAGACAGACAGACAGACAGACAGACAGACAGACAGACAGACAGAGACAGAAAAAAATACCAATGGATGCAAGAGACAGAAACTCTGGGCAATCAGAAAATTTTCAAAATTGTCCCGCTGGAGCAAAACACATGTAACTCATCTAGGCGAAAGTCAACTCTGCTTCCAAAACCTGGGTTGATAAGTTCCATCAACTCAAAGAGGGTAATTCATGTAAGAAAAACACGATATTGATTCTAAAACCCTGGTAGATGAACTCTACCAAATCTATGATAGTAACTCATCTAGGTGAAGAAAGGTCAACAATAATTCCAAAAACCCGGCTAGATTAATACCGTTAATTCATTAAGGATAACTTATCTCGATCAACGACAACATTGATTTGACAAATCTGGGAATGTTATGAGCACGTAAAAACTAGCCGTGTACCAGACTCAGGTCGGTGCTTGACCAAGTATAATTTTCCACTTTTCTTTTCTTCCCTTTTCTTTTCATTCCACAAATTAATTAAATAATTTAGTGGATGGAGATCAGTGAAAATAAAATTAGAGAATGAACTCTGAAACATAATTAAGCAAGAGTCTCTCACCATATGAGCGACACCAGGTAACCTTGTAAGGATAGAGAAAATTAATTTGCACTTATATGGTAATTAATAATCGAAGAGGAAAAAAATGTCTGATAAATTTACACCTGAACTGGCACTTATTCGCTGACATTTACAAAAAGGACCCATGGCAAATCGTGAGCATTCTGAAGGTGAGAGTTTTAATCCCACCCACGGGCAAGGATATTTATGAATACATTTCAAAGAATTAACATTTTAATTCTGTTTTCAATTCATTTCAAAGACATAATCGGTAATGTTTAACTGAATCTTAAGAAGTAACGAAGGTTCAAAGTTAACTTCAAAGATTGTCTTGATATCTAATTATTACTTGAATCCAATTACTTGAAAGAGCCGAAGTGTTGTGAATGTCTTAATAATAAACATTAGGAAAACAGAAAAAAAATAGATGCACATATGTATTTCTATCATAACTTCCACCAATAAGACTCAACTGGGAGTTGCAAAATTACTGTTGATAGCTGATGCAAGTTATCCGATGCTGATGCAAGTTATCCGAAAAGTTGCTGTGCAGTATAAAATGCCTTAATGCCAATGTAGAACATTTCCAGCATTTCCTGGAAGTTTAGTTATGATACTATAAATAAAAAATAAGATTATTGGTAAACATTGTGTTGTCGAAATGTTTTAAAAGACATTTACTGTTTATTGGTTAATTTAAATTTTTATATACCCATAGTGCACAGTAACTTTTAAGACAACCTGTAGACGCCAGTCATTCACCCATTCGTTTATGCAACATTCATTAACTCATTTAATAGGACACTCACTCATTCCCTCAGTCAAATACTCATACATTTCCTAAACCATCCCGTTATTCAAACTTATTCCAACTCATTAACTCTCTCGTTCATTCACAAAAGTGTTCGTCCACTCGTTTACCAACTTATTCCTTCACTCCCCTATTCAATGGATTACCTAACCTTGTGAACAAATGGAACTTTGTCTCTTTGGGTGAGTATGTTCATTGCCTATGGATTCCGATACGGCTGCATCAATTTTCTTGAAAATTTACACAGATATACTTCATATGTTTCGGAGTACTCCTAGTTAGGTTTTATCTCGGAATATAATTATTGATATCGAAAATCGAAAAAAAAACAAGGTTCCAGAAAAAGACTGTGTCTATGATTAAGAAGAAAAGCGTAAAAATTGCCTTTATGGGCGCATTACTCAGTCGTGAACCAGTCGTTACAGCGTTTTTTTACACCACGTGGTCCAGGGGTTGAAACCCACTTGGAGTTTAACAGATATATTTTAGGAAAAAAATCTAAAGTTTGATATAATTTATTGTAAAATTTTTTTTTTATAAAAATAAAAATAACATAATATTGAAGGTATTTAACCATAAATGATAGAAAGTACACCTACTTTCAGTGGTTTCCGTAAAAAAAACGAAAAAAAATTTTTTTTTCATACTAATCTAAAATATTATAAGTTTAAAATAATATTCAACGAGTTTCATGTTTCGAAACACACACAAACAAAAATTAAAAAAAATTGAATTTCAGATTTCCATCTGCAATTTCGAAGTCCAGACGTTTTTTTTTTTTTGTTTTAATTTTTAATTTTCTGCAGTGTTCATTCTTCCCCCAATCAGAAATGAGATAATTTTTTCAATCCAAGGGTAAAATTTAAGGGAAAAAAGGCCTAAAGATTAATTATCTGATATTTTAAAATTAACAATAATAAAGACGAGCTCTATCGTCCAATTAACGAGTATAAAATTGTATTTGACGTCTCTTTTTCATTTTAAAGGAAGGCATTTAGAAACAAAAGCAATTTTTCATACCATAAATTTTTTTTTTTTATTACATAAAAACGTTTTGTCCGTGATACAATCTACAATGCAGTTTAGTAAAATCGAATTTCAATTAGATTGCTACTAAATTAAGGGCCGCGTAGCTGTTGATGAAATAGAAGTACGACTCAAAGGGGGCCATCCCTGATAATGTAAGGGTAGGGATATTATGTTGAAAAACCAGGTATCACTAAAAGAATAAGTTATTATTTAAGTGATAACGCCAGCTTTTATTCTCAGTGTTATGGCGTAATCAAGGAGTGTATTGTGTTTATTCTTTATCCAGATACCTTCCCTAAAAATAAAGTAGAATGTTCTTGACTTTTCATTTTAGAATAAATTGAACCTCTTGACATTTTCCATGCATAATATTCTATATGACCACTTTTTGTTCGATTAAAATAATCCGTTTTTTCTCTTCTCTTTACTTGTAATAAATATATCCTCCTTTTTTCTCTTTGTCATCTTCTGCATAATTTTTTTTTTGTTAGAAATGGCTTCTTCGATTTTCTCTCTACACGTTCTGGTTTGATATCAATCTTTTCTCCTGCTCATATTCACTAATTTAGTCGTTCAGTCAGATTTCTATTATTAAATCATATCTGCTTTCTTTCTTTTTCTTTTTTTTTAATATTTCTCCATCTTTTTCTGTTTCTTTTTTTTTTTCTTTCATGATTTCTTCAAAGAATTCTTCAAACCCACTTTTCTTTTTCCGATTCTGATTCCGTAATGGCGCTCTTATTATCAAATCCTTTTCTTTCTTTGGTTGTTCAGCAGAATTCGTTTTAAGTTTTTTAGAGACGTAAAAAAAAAGCAACCAGCCATTAGAGGAATAAATAAATTTCTGCTAACAGCATGAATCACAGGTTCATTTAGAAGTTATAAAGGCTCCAAGAATATTTTTTTCCATTTTCCACAAGAAGCCCATCCACCTCTTATTAAGAAAAAAATACCCCCCAAAAAACAAAAAAAAAACCAAACAAACCCAAAAACCAAAAAAAAAAAAACATAAAAAAACAGCCTAAAAAGAAACGAAACAGAAAAAAACAAAAACAAAAAAAAAAACATGCACACCCACCTCTTTGGAAACAAAACTACAAAAACAAAACCAACCAAACAAGAAAACCTCAAACACCTAAATAAAACAACTAAAAAATAATACAAAATTAAAGTTTGCTGTGTAAATACGGACCGAAACCAAATATTTCGATGAAAACCTTCAAACAAAAAGCACGTCGAAAATGCTAACAAATTCAGTACAAAAGAAAAAAAAATAGCTTAATTACAAAACTTAAAAAAAAATTACCAAACCTCATACAATTATTCGTTATTAATAAGATTTTTAATGCATGTCTTTTGTGTATGAAGATTTAATTTAACAGCATTTCAACTCTTACGGTCATTTAATGCCGAACATCTATGTTTTTAATGATCGACTAACTTTAGTTGACAAGACGCCAGAAAAGCAGTGGTTGCACTGTTTAAGTAAAGGATGGAGAAATTACAGAAATAATACATTTCCATGGGATATTATTTTGAAAATAAACCAATTTAGATATTAACAATTCCGAAATCAAAGTATATGTCGCTGTGCAATCAATGTTATATCGTAGAAAATATAATACAAATATCTTGGTAATTCCAAACGGAATTACGCTTAACACGTGATTGGGTTAAAACCCTTCGAACTCTAAAGGGCCGATATATCGGCATAAGTGAATCAAGCCAAAATAAGACATATTGATATGTCGGCACAAATATAGTCCTCTTGTAGAACGACTCTGATTGAGAAGGTGGTTATTTTGCTAAGTCAGGATTCTAAGGTTTAAAACGAATAACGTGGGTTTTAATGTAAGAGATTTTACAATGTGTAAAGAGTCTAGCATTAATTAAAGTATATTCCCAGTGGATGTTAAATAATGTTACCATAACAATGCTTCGTAACGTCACTTTTATCTCTTCTACTTGCAGTCTGTTTTATGCTTGTCGTCTTACTGTCTGTCCGTAGTGAATGGGTTCTTTTATTATAACACTTTGTGACTTCCCCAATAATTTTTTTTTGCGTTCATGGACACGTAGCAACGCCACTTCCCGTTAGATCACACGTGTTTAACAGCATCCATTCAAAGATGAAAGATTATTTGGAAATGCCAGCTTCTGTATTTATGCTGGTGGAAGGTCTGAAGAACGCCACTTCATAGACCCGGAAATTACAACAGAGTTGTCTATTAAGAAATCGATAATCACGAAAATTTTGACTGCAAAATGTTGTTTGTATTACTGTTATAAAAGTAGTAGCTGCAGAAACACTTATAATGCCCTATAGAACATATTTTACCAAGAACTATCTTCCCTGATCACCGTTACGTTTGCGTATTCATTCAACTTTCACTAGTTTCTTCTTTGTACCTTTCTTACTTCCTTCATTTTGTTTATTGTTTATAATTCCTTTACGCTTCATTTAGCGTTCTCTTTTAACAACGGTTAGAAACGCTTTCCTTAACGGACAAAAAAGAAAAAATATGTCGTACTAATAACATGTTTTATTTATTTCTCGCTCTCAATTTATTTTCGAACTTGGTAAATTTTATTATTTAATTATTTTTACTTATTTTACTTCAAGAAATATTATATCCATTTTCTTCTTTTTATTTTATTTCTCTACTTTTTACTTCGCCTTCTCTCTATTGTTTTGTTTCTTTTAATCGTAGTATACTTATTCTTTGTTTTTTATTTATTTACAGATTTTTTTTAACCCGATTTAAAAAATAAATGACAATTCACAACAACAAGATGTATTGTTATCATTAATATGTTTTATTAACTTTCTAAATGTGAGTCAACTGGCTGTCTGAAGAGCGGGGCAGCACAACCAGAACACTTGCTATTTTTCTAAAGACAAAGTATTTGGGAAACCTTTCTGTGGACCTTCAAATTTAGTCTCTTCTATAGCGCAGTTCTTTGTTCACTAGAGTAAATACTTTTTATTTTCTCCAAACAACACTTTTAGTTTGTGTTGGAATCGGAATATAAATAACATTCAAAGAATCTAAAAGTGGTGGGCGTAGACTGTTGAAAATTTTGTGTAAAAAATCATTTAAAGAAAAATTCTGTAAAATATTTAAGCGAAACTTAGTCGTCGCATTAATCAATTTGTTATTTCAATCTTAATCCACAAATTGGATGCTAAAGTTTTGGCTAGCTTTGTCCCAAAATCTGACCAATTATTCTGCATGGTTTTATGTACTACAATAATACTCGGTTTCCCTAATGATTTAGGCGATTGCCGTTATTATTAAATTCTCTCAAAGGCCCCACATTTGTGTTTCAGGAAAATAGTATGTTCCTCAAGGAAATATGGGCATTCATTTACATATATTTTTCTTTCTGCCTAAACGTAGGTTACAGAATGAAAAATATAGAGTGATGTAGACCTTTGATCCCGCACCCACGGTATAATGTTCAAAGAAATAATAGCATTTGTTTGAATATTTTTCTTCTACCTTAAGTCCAGGTCACAAAATAAAAATTCCAGGGAGAGATAGACCATTGATCTCGTAGCTTATATTATAATGTTCAAGGGAATATTGGCAATTGCTTGTGTCATATTTGAATAATTAAACGAAAGACGAAAAGAGACGGAATTATTGAAATACAAAATATATTGAACAAGAAATACTTAAAGATATGTTTGCTTTGTGGTAACTCCTCTCAAGATAAAAAGGGCAATTGAAATGCTACAATCTGACTCTCCGAGTCTCTGATTTAGACAGCTTTAAAAGACTGGTTGGAGAGAGTGATCTCAGCAACAGTCTATTATCTGAGGAATGACATATCAACAGTTTTCATATTTTTCTTCAGCCAAAATATAGGCGACACAATAAAACATCTGGAGTGATATAGATCTTTGGGTCTGGAACATATGCAAGCATTTATTCTTAAATATTATATACCTTCATTTACTTATCTTTCTCCAATCAATGCTAACAAAACAATTATTTTTTTTTTACTTTAATTCACATAAAATCTTTTCTAAGAATTTATGGCTTCATCAAAACTAACGATTTTCTTTATCAGGTTTTAACACCAGGGGTTCAATTCGCTGGAGCGGCTTAGAAACTTTCGACGATTTTGTCAGTCTAGAATTCAAATTTCCTAGACCTATCTCTTTAATAATAATGATCCATGTGTGTTTAAATGTTTAGTCCGCATGTAAAATAGAACTCTACACCTATTATTATATTTTTTATCTAACTGCAGTTGGCGTGACTTCATGAGATGCAAATTCGATCTCCTCAAATTGATTGGTGCGTCATCAATAACTTGTCTCATTCTCTAAAGACTAGAAGAACTCAATCGAAGACCGTAGATGAGTTCCATCCCTTAAAAAAGGCGAAGAGGATGACAACGTTACACATAAACATCAAAGACTGAAAACAAAACAAAAAAAAAAACACTAAATTGCAAACGTTTTAGTATTTTTTTCCTGCGAATTGATTTTTATACACTATTTTTTCTGTTTTTTTTACCCATTTAGAAAAAAATCTATTCCCTTCTTTTCTTTAGTTATTGTCTCCTTACACTGGGCTCTTTACTTGGTGTATCTTTTTTTTCTTCATATCTACCAAGCATAGCCAACGCTCATTATACACATACCATTATTTATAGTTTCTTTGTGTTAAAGATTGAAGATATCTAAACGATACATCTTAATATAATAAAATGAAAATCGTTGCTTGGAAAGAAAAGGAAGAAAAAAAGTAAAGAAAAACTGCCTGTGACGCGAGTGGCTTATCTGTTTTGATCAAAAGAACTTGAATGTGAATATTGTATTGATTTGCACCCTGTACTTTCTTTTAATGTTTTCTACACGTTTTAATGCCTTTTTTGTTGTTGGTTTTTAATATATTTTAGTAATAAATTATTATCATTATTTGGGTTTTTTTTTTTGCTACGAGGTGTATATTGTTTACACGCTTTTCACACACAACCCATATTAGGTTTTCTAAGATGAGTTGTTTGTGAAAAGCGTGTAAACAGTATACACCTCGTAGCAATAAAAGCCCCAAATAATGATAATAATTTATTACTAAAATATATTAAGAACCAACAACAAAAAAGGCATTAAAACGTGTAGAAAATATTAAAAGAAAGTACAGGGTGCAAATCAATACAATATTCAAATTTAGACATTTACACATAGACAGCAATTTGATTGGCTAATGAAATGTTAACCTCTAAACCCTAAACCGTAAACCGTAAACCTAACTCTAAACCCTAAACCCTGAACCCTAAACCTTAACCCTGAACCCTAGCCAATCAAATTGCTGTCTTACAACCGGTGCAGTCTTTTAACCGGTCCACAACCCCCCCCAAAAAAAAATATTCCGGCCAATTTTTCCATTTGCTTGTTCTGCAAAAGCGCCAAAACTCTACTATCATAGCACCTCTTTTATCATATCATAAGCGACACCAAATCTAACAATTACTTATTCACAAACAGAATATTCCATTTTCATTCAGAGGGATCAAAGGTTGAAGACAGTTATAGAATCCAAGCGTTTTACTGTATAGATTATTATATATTTTCTCTTTTGTTTGTTTCATTTGTGTTTAACGGCATATCAACATTTTTAAGTCATTTTAATGCCGAGAACAGTTACTAATGATAAAAATTTTATACACACATAATTTTACTTATAACACAAATTGAACTATTTAATCCTTAGCTGGGGGGGTAGGGATTCATACCTTTCCCAAGGGTATTAGTCGACATATCAACGTAGAAGGAAAGATTTAGATTCGAACCCGTGTACTACGGTTCCTAGATCCGATTGCCTATCCATTGGCCACGTCAAACTTTCCTTTGGTAAATAAATAAAGAATTTACCTTTGAGAAAATGATGAACGCGGCGCGGGCATTCTTTGCTGGCACCTGGAAATCAGAGAGAACGTATTCGAATTCTTCTATGTCTATGACGCCATCTCCTGTGTATGAAAGAGAATGAAAGAAAAGGAAAGTGTGGCGGTAAGAGAGTTAAAAAGAGTGGATATGGAAAGAGAGGGGGGAAGGATAGATAGATAGATTGAGAGAGAGAGAGAGAGAGAGAGAGAGAGAGAGAAAGAGAGAGAGAGAAAGAGGGGAAAAAGAAAAGCATTGTAAGTTAGGGAGAAGAGTGCAATAATTAGTGAGTTATTGATCAAAATATGATCAAATAATAAAGATGATAAAAATACATACATAACACACACAATGCAAAAACATACATATAGAACATATATGCACATCACCCAATCACACTGATATATAACAGATCAGCACATACAGCACATACACCCACACACACACACTACACACACAACATACACACAGAAAACTGGCAGAAACTCGTTCAAACACATTTATGTAAGCACACGCACACACACACTAGAAATAAAACAAAAACAACAAAATATACAAAGAATTTTACATTTTTTCATAATTCTTTAAAATTTAATATCAATTTTTTAATTTTTTTTAAAGTTTGTATATTATTTTTTAAAATTTATTTATACTTTGTTTTTCATTTTTATTTTTTCATATTTTTATCTAATAATCTAATAATAAAGATGGTAAAAATACATACATAATACACACAATGCAAAAACATACATATAGGACATATATGCGCATCACCCAATCACATGAACACAGACATACGACAAAAGACACAAATAAATCTACACAACACAGAAAACACATACATGAACAATTTAGATATAGCACTATAAAAATAAAATAAAACATGAAAAATTGAACTATTCAAAAATATATGAAATATAGAAAATATAGAATACTAAAAAATATAAATATTAGAAATACATAAAAATATAAAAAAAATGAAAAATATAAAATGTTCCAAGTGAAAATATAAAAAAATATGAAAAAATAAAAATGAAAAACAAAGTATAAATAAATAAAAAAATAATATACAAACTTAAAAAAAAAATTAAAAATTGATATTAAATTTTAAAGAATTATGAAAAAATGTAAAATATATAAATGTAAAGATTTTGAAAAAAACTCTTAAAAATATTAAATGAATAATATTGTAAGTATCTTTTTTTTAAATAATAGAATATAGTTCTTCTGAAGCATCATATAATATATAATAAATAAATAATTTTTTAAGAAAAGGCTTAAATGATGCATAGATTATGTAATTATATTTTTTATTTGTAATAATAATGTTTGAAAATGAGGTAATATCCTCGAAATATTACAAATAAAAAAATATATTTACAAAATCTATGCATCATTTAAGACTTTAAAAAAATATTTATTTATTATATATATATTTTTTTAATTTCAAAAATATTACCGACAAAATTCGAAATTACTTGTTCTGTCATAAAGACTGAATCTGTATTCGACATATTTTTCAAGCCAAGTTGGAAGTTTCATCTTTTTAGTTTCAATTCCTTTTTGCTCCTTGGGTTTACTCTTTACTTTAGATGGGGAAGCCGCTAGCTTCGTCCACATTTTGATCTAAAAACAAAAAGTAACATTAAGATGTCATACATTTAATCAAGAATAATGGTATCGTTATAATATCTTTAGATTTGAAAAATAAGACTTTGACAATTAATATTAAATGGACCATTCAGACTTATACTCCAATTGGACCGTGTTGTCACCGGAAAATCAATTCTAATCGCATGTAAAATGTAAAACCGCATGTAGATGCAATTAATAACAAATTATTCATAAGATTATAAGAATTTTTTCAGGAATTTTTCCTAAAGGAAAATTTGCCGCCCCAATTGATTCGTAGTTGATAAAAGCTCGTACTATGGAATCGTATCACACATATTCTAGTCAAAACCATTGCATCTACCTTTAGCTGCCTCGGGCAGATAGTGCTTGTTAACTTAGGTGAGTATCTCTGATAACAAAAGCTCGGGTAAAAACCACTGCTTTGTGGGCCTTGTTATGGCAAAAAGGGATCAAGAACCCATATGTTATATTATATTTACTTGGTAAAGCACCAAACCAAGTTAGGCACAATGCCATTTTTACGTGCTCTCTATATCTGGGATTTTAAAATTCAGTGTTACCCTTCACCTACACGAGTTGCTCTCCCGAGTTAACGAGCCCCATCTGCCCGAGGCAGCTAATGTGAATGTTATGGCTTTGACTGGGATTTGAACTCACGTAATACGATTCCAAAGCATGAGATTTTACCAATGGTCCACCGTCGCTGCCCAAGTACTCATATATGATGCTAAATTGATTTTTTAAAACTTCTTGATGCGGCAATATTTTAAGATATAAATTTATCATATATTTTACTAGAATATTATATTATATTTACTTGGTGAGCACCAAGCCAAGTTTGGCACAAGGCCATTTTTACATGCTCTTACCTGGGCTTTTTACATTTGGTGTTACCCTTCATCTAGATGAGGATATTATATTTACTTGGTGAGCACCAACCCAAGTTTGGCACAAGGCCATTTT
>JAUZSX010332809.1:0-10957 GCA_034780655.1 Idiosepius hallami | reverse complement strand
TCACTTTAGCAGCCTCGGGAAGATGGGGCTCGTTAACTCGGGAGAGCATCTCATCTAGGTGAAGGGTAACACCGAATATAAAAACCCCAGGTAAGAACACGTAAAAATGGCCTTGTGCCAAACTTGAGTTGGTGCTCAACAAGTAAATATGATATTATCACAGCCCTAATAATAACATCATTAACTAAAATTAACCCTCCAAACAAAAACAATTATTTCCCAATATTTTCTGCCATCGATATGTAAGTTTTTGGATCTGGTGAAAGTACTATTCAGTTAGCGTCGAATCAAAGAATTCTTGATGCGTTGATTCTAACTTTTGGGACAACATCATATTTCCAGAAGACTTAATTCTTGGAAATTCTATTAAGAAGATTATTCGAAATCTGATCCAGTTATTCCTAAAATTAACCAAATTACAACAATCTTAAATAGGTGCTGTGCTGTACACAAAACGCTTCTATTGCTAAGGGCGTAGATTTTAACATATATCTGACTACATATACCTTGTTTTCAATATTCAACGGAGGTTTCTGCATGCTTGTAAATGTAAAGCAAATATTGAATTAACTCAAGAAGCTGGAAGTGATGACACAGAAGAAGATCTGAAGGATTTCAATGAACCTAAGTCAATATTTGAATTCAAGAGGAAACTTTTCGATATCAGTTTTTCTGGTATTAAGATCTTCCTAAAGGTAATGTTTAGAACCATCTGTTCTACAATAAGAATCGTTGTTGATAACCTCAAGAATTACGAACGTCAACAAAACAAGCATATTTTGTTTTTTGTCCTTTTTTTCTAATCTTATTAGCAATCATTTATAATCAGAATATTCATCAATGCAACCATACTTTTTTTTCTTTCGAGCGGATAAAGAATACAGCGCAGTTGTAATTTGATAATATTCCAATGTTGTCAAAAATGACAAAGAATAGGGGAAGCGACAGTGGAGGAACGGTAAAAGCTCGATCTCTGGAATCGTATTTCGTGAGTTCGAAACCCAGTCAAAAACCATTACTTTCAATTTAGCAGCCTTGGAAAGATCGGGCTTGTTTAAACGTTAGAACATCTTATCTAGGTGAAGGGTAACACCAAATGCAAAAAGCTCGGGTAAGAGCACGAAAAAAATGGCCTTGTGCCAAACTTGGATTGTTGCTCACCAAATAAATATATATAATCAGAATATTTATCAATGCAACGATATTTTTTTTCTCTTTCGAGCGGATAAAGAATACAGCGCAGTTGTAATTTAATAATATTCCAATGTTGTCAAAAATGACAAAGAATATGGGAAGCGACCGTGGAGGATTGGAAAAAGCTCGATTTCTGGAATTGTATTACGTGAGTTCGAAACCCAGTCAAAAACCATTATTTTCACTTTAGCAGCCTCGGGAAGATGGGGCTCGTTTACTCAGAGAGCAGCTCATCTAGGTGAAGAGTAACACTGAATGTAAAAAGCCCGGGTAAGAGTACGTAAATATGACATTGTGCCAAATTTGGTTGGTGCTCACCAAGTAAATATAATATCCTCATCTAGGTGAAGGGTAACACTGAATGTAAAAAAGAGCCCGGGTCAGAGCACGTAAAAATGGCCTTGTGCCAAAATTGGGTTGGTACTCACAAAGTAAATATAACACATTTATTATTTCACTTTGTAATACAAATTTATGTTTTTTGATAAAATTTTACTGATATTTTTGCCCTAATTTTTAACGGCATTGGTATTCCAGTTCTTGTATAAAAATATCATATTTGTTTTGAAGTGAGACATTAAAAAGAATTTCAGAACTAGTATATTTTATCATTTTTAACAGCATTGGTATTTCAGTTCATATAGAAAAATATTATATTTGCTTTGAAGTGAGACATAAACCAAGAATTTCAGAAGGACTAGTATATCTATCATTTTCAACGGCATTGGTATTCCAGTTCTTGTACAAAAATACTATATTTGCTTTGAAAAGATACATAAACCATTCAGAAGAACTAGTATATCTATCATTTTTTACGGCATTGGTAGTCCAGCTCTTGTACAAAATATTATATTTGATTTGAAGTGAGACATTAAAATAGGGTTTTAGAAGAACTAGTATATTTATTCTTTTCAACGGCATTGGTATTCCAGTTCTTGTATAAAAATATCATATTTGCTTTGAAGAGAGACATAAACAAAGGGTTTTAGAAGGTCTTAAATTGGCCTTTGAATAAAACATTTAAGCGCTCTTATGAGCTTAGCATCAAAGTCAGGATTCTTTGGAAGTCAAGGTGCCAGACAATAAGGAATGGTTCAATCCTCTGGATTGTCTCTGGATCAGAGCATTGTAAAAGTAGACACCATCGATTGATCCAGTTGGTCAATGTAATTCTTAGCCGTCACATTTGATTGCTTAAAAACTGACTGATTGCTTATTTTGGGCTTTAGAGTCTGACGATTGTAACGAGTCATCCATTTCATATGCGATGGTTTTAGCAATTTAAAACCAGCGAGAAAATCAGTAATATGATTTACTTGGAATGGTGCCCGGACGTTCAAGATAGAAATAGCAATAAATCTGACTTAGGAAAATTACCAACTAGTCAATCAGAGCTATTCTATTAGAAGACCATATTAAACTTTGGACCCTGACTTAGGAAAATGACCAACTAGTCAATCAGAGCTGTTCTATTAGAAGACCATATTAAAACTTTGGATCCTGAGTAAGCAAAATTACCCATTAGTCAATCAGAATTGTTCTATTAGAGGATCATATTAAAACTTTGGGCCCTGACTTAGCAAAATTACCAACTAGCCAATCAGAGATTTTTATTCGAGGATCATATTAACGCTGAAATATTAATGGCCCTTCTTTTACCTTGCGGTATTCAGGGCCTATAAACTGGCCCTGTATGTTTTAAAATGATTCTAGGAATGATCAGTTAATGTATTTCTTTAGTGGCCTTGTGAGATATGCTCAGAATTATCATGAGTTTTATATTTGGGTCCATAACAACTTGTCTAAAATTATTGTTCTCGGTATCAAATGACATAAAGGTTAATATTGATTAAATAGTGCAAATTTTGTTTTTTAGTCATCTCTACGTGGACCAAAATGAATGTTTATCAAAAATGACATAAAAAGTTGGATATGATATTTACTTGGTCGAGCACCAACCTAAGTGTTGTGGTTGTCGAGTGGTTAGCAATTAATAATGAAACAAACGCCAAGGTGCTATGTAGATAGAGAGTATATAGCAGAGTAAGTTAGTAATACAGAAGTAGTTACTGATAGTGTAAGCAACCGACACCCGGTTAGCTCGTCGCTGCCTTCTCGTCGTAGTGACGTAGGTGACTGTTTATATGCTCATGGGCGAGTCCATGGTTCGGTAATCGAAAGGGGTGATAGCCCCCACAACACAAAGTTTGGCACTAGGACATTTTTACCTGCTCTATGTACCTGGACTTTTTGCATTCAGTGTTGTTCTTTACGTAGATGATATGCTCTCCCGAGTTAACGAGCCCCACCCGCCCGAAGCAAAGAAAAAGGTAAATGTAAAAAGTGTGATATGCTGTAAAACAAAACAATGTGTCCTAGTGGATAGGCAATTGGACTTCGGAACCGTAATATGCAGGTTCGAATCCGAGTTTTTCTGTTTACGTTGATATGTCGACTAATACCCCTGAGAAAGTTATGAATATCCATCTTCCCTTCAGCTATGGATTAAATAGTGCAACTATGAGTGTATAAAAATAACGTTTATCAAAAGCAATTGTTCTCACCATTAAACCTTTGAACCCTAAAGGGCCGATATATCGGCCCTCATGACTTAAGGTGAAAGAAGACACACCAATATTTTGACCCTAATAAGTTGCACTAATAAAACAGCTCTGGGTGACTACTTGGTAATTTTAATAAGTTAGGATTCAAAGGATTAAAATGACCTAAAAATGTTGATATGCCGTTAAACACAAAACAAAACAAAAATATTTCTATTTTCCACGATTACTCATCATCATAACGTATCGCACATTGATGTGCGCAGTGTAACAATTGATTTCCTCGATAGGAGTAGCAGGGGAACCACGTAAAGGTTTGTTTCTTGCCCTTGTACAGTACCTGGTATACTTAAAATGGTCACTCATTAAATGTTGACTAATACCCTTGGGAAAGATATGAAGCCCAATCTTTCTTCCAGCTATGGGTTAAATAGCGCAAGACCTCAACGGCAGATGTGGCGGATGTTGTCAACAGTGACACAACGACACTTAAGGCGGTCGAAGGCTGCAACAGAGGATGGCGTCCAGTCGTCATGCTTCTCTCCGTACCATTGGAACAATGCCAACCTCTGCCAAGGAGTCGTGTGGTGACTGCAGGTGCATCAGTCACTCCACGTTAAAAGACAACACGCGTAGGCGTCTTCTACGAAAGGGTCCACAGATCCAAGACGGAGGACAGTCATACTCGACAACGAGTGACGCCAAGAGAAAGAGAGAGAAATGACCAACAAGAATTGACCGTCCTTCCGCGATCGCTAAATTTATGTCAATAGAACAACCATTTTTCTTTTAAAAAAAGTTAAGCTAATAAAAATAAATGTTGATAATTGACAGGACATTTATCAGATTTAAATACGAAGGTAAAGATTAGAGACAAGATTAAGGGCGTGGATTATAGGCTTGGATCTTTACGATTTAATCATTAGATATTGAATACCCTTTCCCCTTAATGGCTTGTCACTTCCATTGCTTTTTAAAAAATATATTCTAGTTCAAATTCTTAAATTCCGTAGACTTTTTAAAATTTATTTTTTCTTAAAAGAAAAATAAAAATAAAAAGGGAAATTCAAGCTATGAATTTAAACGATTTTATTTTAGTTTTTTAATTGTAAACCTGGTTTAATCAGACCGGTGGAAAATTATACACGAAATTTCAATTTGAGGAATTTGAAATGAAGAATTGCGAACAAAATAGAATTGGTCCGAGATAACCGAAATATTTCTGCCTCTATTAATATAAAAATTATAATAAAAAAATGAAAATGATAAAAATAGGCTATGTCCTTAATTAAAAAATAAAACAAAAAACTTTTTAGCCTCTAAAAATGATGGATGGATTTTCAGAAATGATTGTGTTCAAAATTATAATATAATTCTTCCTTAAATCATTGGACTCTAACTTAGAAAAATTACCAAGTAGTCACTCTTTGTATTAAACTGGGTCAACGTTGCTTAACTTTGAAGGGAACTCTACAAGATGATTTGACTCATCTTAGTACTGAAAAGGCTCTACGTTGCTTAGATTTGGTGATGTGACGGGAACTAGTGTCTCCAACATGTTTTGACCATCTTAGTACTAAATAGGCTTTATGTTGCTTTACTTTGAAGGGAACCGATGTCTACAATATGAGTTGACTCATCTTAGTACTAAACAGGCTCGACGTTGCTTAAATTCAGTGATGGGGCGGAAAATCTTGTCTCCAACATGATTCGACCCATCTTATTAATAAACAAGCTCTCTGTTGCTTAACTTTGATGAACTGACGTGAACCAGTGTCTCCAACATGATTTGACCCAACAGAGCAGGCTCTATGTTGCTTAACACAGTTGATCCAAAGTGAATCACTGTCTGCAACATGATTTTACCATAGTGTGGTTTGACCCAACTTAATACTTAACAGGCTCTAGGTTGCTTAACTTAGTTGATCTAAAATCAATCGGTGTGTCCAATATGATTTTACCATAGTGTGGTTTGACCCAATTAATACTGAGCAGGCTCTACGTTGCTTAACTCAGTTGATCTAAAATCAATCGGTGTGTCCAATATAGTTTTACCATAGTGTGGTTTGACCAAATATAGTACTGAACAGGCTCCACGTTGCTTAACTTTGGTTAACTGACATGAAAAGATGTTTCCAATGTGATTTGTACCAACTTAGTACTAAACAGGCTCTACGTTGCTTAACTCAGTTGATCTAAAATCAATCGGTGTGTCCAATATGATTTTACCATAGTTTGGTTTGACCAAACTTAATACTGAACAGGCTCTACGTTGCTTAACATTGGTGAACTGACAAGAAAAGATGTTTCTAATGTGATTTGACCCAACTTAGTACTAAACAGGCTCTACTTTGCTTAACTTAATCCAAAGGGAATTGGTGTTTCCAACATGATTTGCACGTAGTGTTGTTATGAAGATGGAACATAGAAACTAAACCGATGTTCATTTGAAGGATGAGAGCCTTGTTGGTTTTAGTCATGAATAGAATTCAATTCTGGATTCCTTGTTTCTATTCTTTGTGACAATTAAACCACTTCCTTATTCCTTGTCTCCCTTGAAAAAAAACCCACCCAATTTCCATCCCAATCTATCACCTGCTCTTTCGCCTCCCTCCATACCAAGCTTTCCACCTTAGCCAGCCCCAGTCACTCGAACACTCCACCAATCAGCAACAAAAACAAAATAAAAGGTCAAAATGCTAAAAAATTGTTCTTTCTTTTTTTGGACATGGAGTTAAAGTGTGGTGTTTCAATCGCCTGATTATCATCATTATCCGAAGCAGGTCTAACTTTCTTTCTCTCATCCTGTCTTTAACAGCACCCTTCCCGTGTCTCGAAACCCTCACCCATTCCTCGTGTCCCCTTTCTGGTTTCCAAACGTGACGCGTTGGCCTTTTCTACTCCTCTCAATCTGGAATCTACCACCCTTTCCCATAACTCGCAATATCATTGTCTCACTGGCTTATTTCTTCTTAATAGGCTTGTTCGAATTTTTAATGAGATCAGAAAAAAAGCAACTTACACATTTGAAGTATTTCATAAACCTTAGAACCCTGACTGAGCAAAATGACCGACTAGTCACTCATATGCGTTCTAGTAGATGGCTATATTTTAGAGGAAACCTGTGTGTCTTTTATTGACTTATCAGGGTCGATATATTAGCCATATAGGGCAGCAACAGTGGAGCATTGGTAGAAGCTCGGGCTTTTGAGATCGTACTACGCGAGTTTAAATCCCAATCAAAACCATGACTTTCACTTTAGCTGCCTCGAGCAGATGGGACTGTTAACTCGGGAGAGCAGCTCATCTAGGTAAAGGGTAATACTGAATGTAAAAAGCCCGGGTAAGAGCACGTAAAAATGGCCTTGTGCCAAATTTGGGTTGGTGCTCACCAAGTAAATATTATATATATATATATATATATGTGTCAATCTATATAAAGTAATCCTTTCAGCCTGCAATCAGGATTGAACTTACCAACTTCAGAGTAACCTCAGGACTTAAATAAATCAACTACTAGGACCTCTCTGAAGTCAGAACTAATGTAAGGTTATGGAGTACTTTCACCCGAGCCATCGCTGGTTCAATCCCAGCAGTGGCCACATATTGTTACACTGATCCTACCACTTCTGAATGAATTTCATTTAGAACTTGTATAAAACAACTAATTAGACCACTATGCTATCCCTTTTACAAGAAGGGTATATTGGCCAACACTTTTAAAAGATGAGAATAGAAGTCTGAATAATTTGTACATCCAAAATTTTAATTAAATTTCAAATAGCTACTTAAAAAAATTTTAAATATTATTATTCATTGGAACCCCTATGCTATCCATTTTTTCCAAAAGGGATCCAAAGGGTTAAGATAGCATTTGGAATTGAAAGTGTTTTTATTATCTTGACTAACTCTTTCAGATTTTGAAAATTATTGCTTGCTATTATTTTTGTTTTAATTATTTTTAACCTTAATTCTCATGAATTAATTTAGAGATAACTTTTTAAAAATAAGTTGTTAGCTATGTTATTAAAAGCTTCACTTATGTTATAACATGTGGACATATTGTACCATCCTTACACCCCTGCTAGGTCAAACCTTAATTCTCATGAATTAATTTAGAGATAACTTTTAAAAAATAAGTTGTTAGCTATGTTATTAAAAGCTTCACTTAAGTTATAACATGTAGACATATTGCACCATCCTTACACCCCTGCTAGGTCAAACCTTAATTCTCATGAATTAATTTAGAAATAGTTTTTTAAAGTAAGTTATGTTATAATCAAGTTATAAAAGTATGAACAAATTTCACGTAATACTTAAGTTATAACATGTGAACATATTAAACCATCCTTACACCCCTGCTAGGTTTTTTTAGGGGGCGGTTACAAATTATGTGACCATTAGGTAACACTATGAGAATTAAGGTTTGAGTTATAACATGTGAATATATTGAACCATCCAAGCAGGGAAGCAAAGCTGTAGCATTGGTAAAAGCTTGGGTTCTGGAATTGTAGTACGCAAGTTCAAATTCCAGTCAAAAAAATTACATTCACCTTTAACTGCCTCAGTCAGATGGAGCTAGTTAACTTGCGAGAGCAGCTCGTCTAGGTGAAGGGTTACACCTAATGCAAAAAGCCTTGGTAAGAACACATAAAAATATCTTTGTGCCAAACTTGGGTTGGTATTCACCAAGTAAATATAATATTGAACCATCCTGACATCCCTGCTAAGTTTAATAAACAAGTTATAGGAGTTTTTTTTTTTAATTTTTAACTGGTGTTTCCTTATGGTGACACTGAGAATTAAGGTTAATAAACATATTTTGATCACACTAGATAGAGAAAAAAAAAAGCCTTTGTGGAACATTTTTTCTAGTAAAAATTATCCCGCGGTTTCAAACCTACTCAAAGGCAGTAATAACTAAGAATAGATTTCAAGATTTGACACCTCTTCCCGGTTGTGGTTCACTGAATGATAAGTCTATCCACGTGGATTGAACAAAGGGTTTAGTGTGATGTTTTGTGAACGCTTCCAATCATGACATGAAGGTTCCCAAGTTTAATGTGTATCACCTGAAGAAGGCTGGAGAATAAATCGGCCAAAAGAGTGGCAGTATCACAGGTCTAATAACACCAGCCAACATAGACAGACCTATATATATATATATATAATGGGTAGGCAGGCAGTCAGACTTAGGAATCTTAGTACGCAAGTTTGAATCTCAGTTGTTCCATTAGCAGTCATATTGGACTAATACTCTTGGAAAAGGTATGAATCCCCATATTCCCTCCAGCTATGGGTTAAATAGTGAAAATTGTATTATTTAAAAAAAAAAAAAAGTGTGTATACATAAGTCTTCTCTGCATTAAATGACTAAAAAAGGTTGATATGCCATAAAACGCAAACATTTAAATCCAATAAAAACAGCTCTAAATCCACATTCCCTCCAGCTATAGGTTGAATAGTGCAAATTGTGTTATTCAAAACAACTACATGTGTAAATAACGTTTATCAAAAATACATTATTAATTGCATTAAAATGACTTAAAAAGGTTGGCACTTTTGCAGAACAAGCAAATAAAGAAATATGTTTTTCTGCTCAGGGACTTTGCACCGGTTGTAAGACACCAATTTGATTGGCCAGGTTTAGGGGGTTAGAGTTAACAATATTAAGTTCATTTCGTTAGCCAATCAAATTGCCGTCTTATAACCTGTGCAAAGTCCCCGAGCAAAAAAATATTCCGGCCAATTTCTCCATTTGCTTGTTCTGCAAAACGCCAAAAGGTTGATATGCCATAAAACACCATCAATGAAACAAACTAGAAGTTTTAGTTGGTGCTTATAAAAGTGTTAAGGTTTTTCTAGCTGAGTGAGCTTTAAGGTTATATGAATTCCATTAACCATCACACCCAGTGGTGCATAGGGCGGCAAATTTGTTTTTTTGCTGTTTCCATTGCATACTTGGTTTACGAGAAAGTCGCTAGCACTATGCTCAACCCCAAACCTGAAAGACCTTTTGTGGGATTTTTGAAATCAATGTTGCCTTTCACCTAGATGAGAACCTCTCCTGAGTTAATGAGCCCCATCTGACCGAGGTGGGTAAAGGTAGATGCAATGGTTTTTGACTGGGATTTGAACTTGTGTAATACGATTCCATAGTCTGAGCTTTTGCCAATGCTCCACCTCGCTCCCAAGAACGATTGTACATGCTTATTATATTCCTGGCCTTTTTGTTATCAGGATTTCCCTTCACCTAGATGAGTTACTCTCGTGAGCTGGCAGACCTCATTTATCCAGGGTCTTTTTAACCCTAAAAGGCCGATATATTGGCCCTTACAACATAAGGCAAAAGAAGACACACTAATATTTTGGCTTTCATATTTTCCTCTTATTATCCATTCTGATTGACTACTTGGTAATTTTGATAAATCGGGGTTCAAAGGATTTTTAAAAAATCCTACTCTTACGAGACGAGTGACGCCCCCAAGTTACCAAACCTTATCTGCCCAAGGCAGCTAAAAGTAGATTGAATGGTTTTGACTGGGATTTGAACTCTCGTAATACAATTCCATATTCCAAGCTTTTACCAATGCCCCACCATTGCTACCCAAGGTCATATAAATACTTCATCACAAAAAAAAAGTTAAGAATATACCTGTGAGTGTCTGCACGCGATTATTATACTCCTCATATCGTGCCGCTCCATCTAGAGAGGGCAGTTTTACTTATACTGAGTTGAGCTTACCCAGAGTGCAATCCACACTCCAAATGTTCTAATGACTCATAAAATAAGATCCTTGGTCCATACCTGACACTCAGGATTGGCAATTTCCTTCTCCTAGATCAGTGGTTCCCAACCTTTTGACATCATGGCACACTATTGAACACTTTAAATTCTCTTGGCTCACCTATCACAAAAAAATAAATATTTTCCACTCATAAAGCCTTATTGCAATAAAATAATTTAATCATGTTTTTATTTGTCCTACTAAAACCTTAATTTACAATGTCTATGATTTACAAAAATATTAAATAAGAATTATCTACAAGGAATCTGTTAATATTATAAACAAGATATATAGATGATATAAAGCATAACAACGCTTACGAATTAGTATGCAAGAAAAATAAGAATTATCTACAAAGAATCTGTTAATATTATAAACGATGTATATAGTTAATTTAAAGCATAAAAACGCTTT
>JAUZSX010332798.1:0-10957 GCA_034780655.1 Idiosepius hallami | reverse complement strand
ATACAGAGTGAGCCAAAAATAGATGTACACTTATGAAGAGTAAAAAAAAAAGTCCAAAATTAAAGTTTGTTTTTAAATTTCAAGAACACTAAAATAATCTCAGACAGAAACTGTTTAATACCTTAGCTGTTTGAAAATTATAAGCAGTTAGTAAAACAAAAACCATTTACAAAGCATATAAAGAAGCTTTTAAATAAACGTTAATAACTGTATACCTACTTTTGGCCCACCCTTTTTTTCTCTCCAATATATAAGAAAGACGGGTATAAAAGTATGGATAATCTAAATAACACTAATTATCAAGCTTCATCTAAGAATTACAGATAAATAGTGAAGCATGCATAAAACAATAAAAATGAGAAAAACAGTCAGTAGAATCTAAGAAATATTAAACACTAATGATCAAGCCACATCCCAAAAATCCAAGTAAGCTATAGCACTGTTTACTAACGTGGATGGTCCGCATAACGTCTTTTTTTGTGATGCTGAACTGTTCTTCCATTTGTTTGTGAAGAGGTTGCATCTCTTCATTGGCTAAATCACGATGTAACTCCAAAGACGATTCCAAAGTTTGGATCTGATAAAAGAAAACCAAATAAAAAGAGAAATTAAAAGGAATGGCCTTTAGACAAAGGTTGGATTAGGATTTAGACAAAGACTGGATTAAAAAATACTAGAATCTAAGTGAAGCCCCTGTTGCTCAATGGTCCAGTGCTTGAAGTTTACAGTCACTCCAATTTAAATCCCAATTGTTCAATAGCACTCATTTTCAGAATAATATCTTGTAAATATTTACTTGGTCAAGCAACGACCTAAGTCAGACACAAAGCAATTCTTACGTGCTCATTATAAAAAAATAAAATTTTTTATAAGGATATTTGATCTTCATATCACTCAACAATATATATTCAATCTATTTAGTTGAGCACAAACCTAAGGCCAGCTTTATGTGCCCTTTATATCCCTGAACTTTTGTAATCAGACTTTCCCTTCACTTAGATGAGTCTCATACTCCCAGGTTTTTGGAATTGGTGTTGCCCTTCACCTAGATGAGTTACATCCAGAGTTAAGCCCTATCTGCCCAAAGCAGCTAAAGATGAATGAACTCTAGTAAATATGATTCCAGAGTCCAAGTTTTTCTAATGTTCTATCCTTGCAGCTCAATAATACCCCTGGGAAAGGTATGTATCCCGTAACTCTTTCAAGCTATAGGTTAAGTAGTGTAATTATTGTTTCACTAAAATAATAAAAGAAGGTTGATATTATGTTAAAAAAACCAAAACTCTTTTTTAATAATCTAATATTACAAATATCAATTTATTCATTCAGTGGCTGGAACTGAATTTTTATTTGAATTTTTTCAAGATAAAATAATAAAATGAGAGGAAAATGTGTTTTTAAAAAATTAAACAAAAAAAGAATCTTTTTTCAAGTTTAGAGTAAATTAAAGAAAATAAGTGAAAGATTCATTGCCATTATTCCTGGTAAAAGTGAGATAAATCCAAGATATTAAAGTTTAGCAGTAATCCAAAAAATGGTAATTATCCAAGAATATTAATGTCCAAATTTGTGAATAAAAATTCAAGTATGTTTTAAAAGAGTATAATCAGCAACAGTGGTAATTATGGCAGTTTGGTCTATTCTTTTATAGACAAATGTTATTTGCATTCTGTTCTTATATTGGCCGGCATTGGATTCTTACACTTTAAATTGAATTCTTTGTATATGAAAGAACATACATGATAATATTGATAAGCAAGAAAGATGGATAGAAAATTACACTCTCAATAGACCAAAATTAATCCAATAACAAGAAATTAGAAAAAAAAATGAATTACTTGTTCCATCATGACATTCTTTAATTCTTCTAGAAAATGAAGTTCATTGGAATATTTGGATGAATACTCGGGGCTAAAAAAGGCCTGAAAGAAAAACAAAGGATTTTACTGAATAAGAAATTTGTTTATCCTACTATATTACACATTTATTTGAACTATTTAACTAGCAATCTTAAAAAAACAAAACAAATTACAGTATTCGTTTTATAATTTAAAAGAAAACATTATGTGTCTCAAAACTTTTTCATTAAACAATATCTATTAACTTCAAATTGAAACAAAACTGTAAGCCTTAAAATGTCTATCAATTTTTTTAACAAAGAATATTAAGTCTTTCTCTTTATCAAAAAAAATATTTCTTTGATTTATCATTCCTTATTATATCAAACAAGAAAAGAAGAAAACTCAAGAAGAAGAAAAAAACAGAAGAAAAAACAGAAGGAGAAGAAAAAACAAAAACTAAAGAAAAGACAAAATAAAAAGGAAAAAAAATAAAAAAATAAAAACCAAATTTTTACCTCTTGATATTTGGCCACTCCTCCATTCACACAGGCACTGATCATTCCGTTTAATTTTAGAGTAAGGAATGGGATTTCGGTTTTGGGACTAATTCGACATTTTTCTGTCTGGATAATCAAGTCTTTAGTTGCTTGTTTCATCATGTCAATAGCCACTTCAATGGGAGTCAGGAACTGAACATGGACATTATCAACCTCAAACCATCGTAGGATTCCTGGAAGCTTATTTGATGTCTTCAAAATTGCTCGTTCAATACACAATGTCTGGAAATAAAAAGGATTCAATCAAAGTTTCTACTTACATTCTTGTGCAAAAAACATCAGGTACAAATACAAAACAGTGCACATTCTGTCCTGATGACCCCAAGACTGATTGTTAGGGATGACACTTCTCTACTCAATAGTGGTATGACTCTGGGTACTTCCGCTAACACTCTGACTGGCGGTTATTTAGTCAGAGGTGATTCCCATTTTAGTCAGTCATTCTCTCACCATAACACTAATATAGTAGATTATTTGAGCTTTTATGAGTTGGATTCCCAAAAAGACCGCCATAGAAGCATTTTGCCGATAGGATAAATGGAATTTTAAAAGCTACTTTTATTGGTTAGTTTCAATTACTTTTGCAGTAATTTCCTTCTTGTGCAAAAACCATCAAGTACAAGACATTAAAATAATAAATAAGAATAAAATGATTTTAAATCATTAGAAAAGATTGATAGGTTGTTAAACACAAGCAAACCAAACAAGACAAAACATTAAAGGGTATTAAGCCCAAATAAGAAGGCAAAAGAAACAACTGTCATTCAAACACATGTATTACTTAACAATCGTTAACAAGGGTTAGTTGGTCACAAAATGTGGTTCGATAGACAACAACTACAGAAGACAGTGATTACTTAGGGATTCGGTAACAAGATGCAATATCCTTATCTGAGGTTACAGTTAAAACACCTGAAGATGGCCTGAGGAAAACTAGGCCGAAATGTAGTGTAGAAACATCAAATTACCAAGATGAGGACAGAAGTCCAATTAATAAAGCCAATTCCTAAATTATCATGCTTCATCTCAAAATGAAAATGATAATTATTATTTAGTGAAAAAAAAAATGCTTTTTCTTCTTACCTTAAATTCATTGTTTTTGTCCCTTTCTCCTCGATGATACGGCCGATCAAATAAGAAAGTGTCGACCTCGTTAACTTGGTAGAAGAACTTAATTTCTCTCGGAACGTTTGGGTTGTCAAGTTCTTCTCTTGGATTTTCCACTGGTTTAACACAACTAATTTGGATGTCTAGTTTAGAAAGTCAAGAAGAATAACGCAAGAAATGGGGAAAAATTCTTCATCAGAAAATGGAAAAAAAGTGGGAAGAGAAAAACAAAAATTGAAAACTGACATAAAAAACATCTCTAATAAATAATAAATAGGGCTGGGACAATATTTTTTTTAAAGAATATACTTGTCATGACCCTAGTTATTCGGTAATCAAAAGAAATGGCAAAATTACAAAATAGTCAAGTAACAATAAGAGTATTCTTTAATAAAAACAAAGTCACAGCCCCAATAATAAAGTTGATTCTGAAGAAGGATTGAGGCCACTCTGTTTTGTAAAACTTGAATAAAATTAATGAAATAAATCATATGTAAGAAAAAATGCCATATGTAAAACCATTATTTTTATTAGGCATTTAGACTAGTTGATAATAAAGATAAGAATAGTAATTATAATGCTCAGGAAAGGCTAAAGGAGTAAACCTTGAAAGAAAATCCGGAGTTAGTGTCCTTAAGGTGGTCCAAAACTGTACTCAGCTCGTTCCAGTAGCTCCTGCAGCCAACCTGGTGCCAAATGTATTGCTCTGCTTTCCTTTGGATTCCGCCGAGAGGAGGGTACTAAGAAATAGGCAGAATCAGAGACACCCCCCAAAAAAACCTTTGCCAAGGCCTTGCACCCTAAAGAGGCCACTTTATTGCCACTGTTCCAACTGCAGAATCAACACAGGGCGCATTTATCCATGGTCTCTAGAGACGGATGGATGCCATTATCATCAATTATAATGACAATAATAATGTTTATAATAAAGATGATATTCATTATGCATGTGTGTGTGTATTGGCATACTAATCCATGCTGGTTTAGCCGGCTCAACCACTGAACATACACAATTCAGTGTTGAGTCTCATGGGAATTTGAACTTCACAAGCTATCCCCAGCCGCATGCATAGATGCCTGTATATAACCAAAGACTAAGAGTACATAAACCTAGTAGTTTAACTGCACTTCCAGACACTAACCTGGGTATTTCCTGTCCTGGCGCAAAATACAGTACCTGGTATTCTTAAATGGTCACCCATCTAACTACTGACTAGGCTTGATGTTGCTTAACTTCTGTGATCTATTAATTAATAAGCTCAAAAGAAAAACACTGGTCATGAACAGCATAAAGACTGATAATAATCATAATGAGAACCAATAATCATTTTTAGATGATTTTTTTTATGGATTTACTTACTTATATAGACTGTTTAAACTTTATCATTTTATATACTTAAGATTTTTGCAAAGTTGGAGCATTGCTAAAAGATTAGGCTCTGGAAACATAGTACGTGAGTTCAAATCCCAGTCAAAACCATTGTATTCACCTTTAGCTGCCTCGGGCAGATGGAGCTTGTTAACTTGGGAGAGCAGCTCATCTAGGTGAAAGGTAACACTGAATGCAAAAAGTCGGGTAAGAATGGCCTTGTGCCAAACTTGGGTTGGTGCTCGACCAAGTAAATATAATACTTGAGGTTTCAGTTAATATACTTTAAATCATTCTCCATGAGATCTTTCATTTTTTGGTTCATTGTGTATTTATTCATCTCAGTTTATGAGTTTCTCTTCTATTTCCAGCCAATGCATCTTATAACCTTCTTCAGATGATCTCAATAGTATGGATGTATAGAATTGAGAATTTGATATATTCCTTTAGTCACATCCAAATTGTTTTTCTATAATTTATTTATATCCTCATCAAATAGTTTAACTTAAAAAGCAGACAACTCAAAGAAAGTTTATTTCTAAATATGAAAGAGAAAGTAAGCTTATTGCTATTTTGATGTGTAAATGATTAAAATGAATGTGTGAATCAGAAAAAAAGCAAGAGTTATTTCCCTTTCATTCTGATATTTTCAACGGTAGTTGATTATATTATATATATCTGGCAATTCCTGCAAGCCCATTGGACCTAAATTGTATCAGCACTGCTGTTTCTTTGAATAAACCAACGTGGTGGAGAGGGAAAATAAGCTGGATGGGCTATCACATATATGTTCTTGTAACTGTATCTCATTAATCACTGCTTTCCATAGTTTTTCTCTATCAACCACGTTTTTGACCGAATAAACCGTTTACTTGATCAAAAACGTGGTTTCCGATCCGAGGTTGCAGTTAATCAGATGAAGATGGCCTGAGGTGAATTTGGTCAAAACATAGTGAGAAAAACATCATAAACTATCAAGATGAGAACAAAAGTCAGCAATAAAGTTAATACTTAGAATATTTAAATATTCTTCAACTGATACAGCATCTTTTTGAAAATTTTAGTTGTCAAAACACTTAAATCTTAGATTAAAATTGAAAAAAAAAATGGTACAAGCAAGAAATGAAAAACAAAATTAAAATTAAATTAAATAAAACTAAAAAAATTTTTTTTAATTATACCTTTGGACCCTAAGAGGCTAATATATTGGCCTTGACAACATAAGGCAAAAGAAGACACACCAAAATTTTGGCTATAATATGTTCCTCTAATAATATAATGACTCTTGATAAGTGTGGGTCAAATACAAATCCTAATGAATGAATAAATGAAAAATATAAAAGAAGTTTGTACATTTATTTTTTCAATCATTGTTACCATCACAGCGTTGAGGCAAATGAGCTCTTTGGCCTTCATCAGGTGATCGAACTTGGAAACTATTATCACAACATTTTGGACTGATATTCCAGAGTACAATTACTTGAAGAAAAATAAATAGATATACAATTTATCAAGCTTCATCTCAAGAATCATGAAGGTAACAACAATAAGGATGAGGACAATAGTCCACCCTAAAATTAATGTACAAATTATCAAGCCTCATTTCAAGGATTGTGAAGGTAACATTAATAAGGATGAAGACAAGTATCGTTAAAAAAAAAAACAATGTACAAATTATCAAGCCACATCTCAAGGATTAGGAAAAACTAAAAAAAAAAATAATTTGGTATTAGTGTATTTTTGCACCAATGGGTGTTCATATGCAGTTTGAACTAACTATCACTAGATATGGCACCAATGAGTGTTCATATGCAGTTTGAACTAACTATCACTATATATGGCACCCATGGGTGTTAAAATTCAGTATTACCAAAAAATTTTTTTAAATTTAAAGGATACATTGTTGTTCTCCTTGTTTCATGGAGTCATCAGGTGGATTGTTATGGTTGAGAATTTTTGCTGTTGGATATTCCGTTGTCAAATGGTTCATAATCGTCTGAAGTTTGAGACATTCGTCTCCCCGATAAACAAAGACTTTATTCTATGAAGAAAAAGATGAAATGACAATAAATAATTATATATAAGTAGTTCTTGACTCGCTTCAACCCATGAACCGCTAGCACAATTAAAAGAACATTGTAGGCTATACAAAATAAACATTTTGATTGAAAATAATTTTTAATAAATGGTTAAAATTCTGTCTTGAAGAAATATAATAGCTGGGTAACTTTTTTAATTTGAAATATACAAAATATTTCTCATAATTTGAGTTTGGTAATTATAATAATAACCACTATATAATAATAATAATAATACTCTCAAATACTTGCAAATAAAATGTAAATAACCGTAATGATACACACAAATAAAGAACTTATATAATTTGCAGAATAGAGTTGCTGTCTTATAAAATAGTGTTATTAAAATAATAGTTTTTATGAATTTGGAAATTAATTTTTGTGAGTATGATTAACATATAATTTGTTTAAATATGTCATTTGTCATAATAAATAAATAAATCTGTATGTATGGTAAACTGAATATATCTATATAATCAAAAAAATGTTAACGAAGCCCTGCTATAATTGATTAGAGAGAAAACAACAACTGAAAAAGCCTCAAATCTATACAATGTGTTTTAGGCTAAATCTTGAATCATAAGATATTTAGATAAAAGAATATTCAAAACAAATGATTTATTAAGGAAAATAATTAGTTCCAAAAATTTAACAGAAAAAAAACATCTTTCCAATTTTAGTTAATTTTTCAATTTTTTTTTTCTACATCAAATTTTAAATCAATTTCTAGTAATAAAAAAAAGTTAATGAAGACAAAAGATGATTTAATTAATTTTGCAGGAATTTCAATAAAGATACTTACTTGCACAAATTTAGGGAAACTGTTGCCATAATATGCAACCCGGTAATAGGCAGGGTCCTGTCTTAAAAATGGCCCTTCAAGAATATTCTCAAAGAATTTGGCTTGTTTTTGCTTGAGGAAAATAAAAGAAAAGAAAAAGTTAGGCTTCTTTGTTCAATAGTATATCAAATCTCTTAGAATATTTAATGTTGAATCTTTTGATTTTGTATTGACCGCTTACTTATGTCAGAAAGTAGGTCAATTTTAAAATACTACATCGTAACTTTGTCTTTTTCTTTTTTCTTTGTACTTCCACATCAGTTAACCAACTACTACTATAAAAATCCCTAGTCTCTTTCTATCTTTATCTTTCTTTCTGACCAATTATAACTACCCAGCAACTAGAGTCAGTTGCTTGATAAACACCAAACTAACCAAACACTCAGCTGCCGAGTGGAGGTTTTCAACAAACCAAAAGGGACTCAAAATATGTAAACAACATTGAATAAAGTTTCTTATTAACAGGTTAATATCGTATTTCTCATTTATTATCCCAAACAAGACTACCTCATATACAAATATCACAATTTCTTGACATTATGAACAAAAAAAAGTGTTTATTTTCTTGTATATCAAACATCTTAAGTAGTTTAATGTCAGACATTTTAAATAAACAAATGTTTTCTAGCCTCTAAAATCTATGTAAATACATAACCTCTACCAGATACTGAACCCATTGTTACTGCTTACAGTTACTGTTTACCGGTTTTGTATCATGTGAGTGACTATGTTTTTTTTTTTTTTCTAGAATGGTGCAGGTTCTTCTCACGTTTATTCTTAATTGAAAAATTATTAATTTGGGTTATAAAGCCAGATTTTTTGCTTGTCTTTAGAATCATTGGAAAGTAGATAAAAGAAGGCAAAAAGAATAGAATAAAATCTTACCAAAATTTCACTAAGTTTTCTATAATTATATAATTTCGATTCATATAAAGAGGCCAGCTCTTTACAAAGTGGAATTCCATATTCCCAAGCCTGAAAAAAAAAAAACAGAATATGGCACGAATGTTTAGGTTTTTTTGTTGCATTTTTTAAATTTTTGGTCCAGTCTATTATTTGATATCTTTAATCCAGTGTATTGTTTATCTTTGTAAATGTTAACAGATTTATTTATTTACAAAGCTAAACAATACACTGGATAAAAGAAATCAAATAATATACTGGACGAAAAATTTTTCTGCATGAGGCTAATCAAAAAAGGCTTGAAACACGTGTAAGGACTATAAAATTAACATAATATAAAATAAAAACAAAACCAAACGTTCATGGCTCCTATTTAACATTTTTTTTACTTTATATATTATATATATATGTTTTACTCTAGACAAAAGTAAATTCTCTGGGGAGAAAAAAGTGAGCTTTGATTTGTCGTTCTATTTCTGGTAATATCTGCAACAGTTCTCTAAGTACCTTTTATTTTAATTCAAATTCTGATCTAAAAATATATTCCACTGATTTTTCTATTGTGTGTAAAACCGTAGAGAGGAAGATGGTGCACATTCTCTCCTGGTGACCCCAAGATTTAGATAGTTGATTATTTGAGCTTATTTGACAAGTTGGATTGCCGAAGACGATCATAGAAACATTATACCGATAGGAGGAGAAGAATTTCGAAAAGCTACCTTTTTTGGTTAAGTTTGAATTACTTTTACAGTAATTTCTTTCTATGAAATGACCACTTCATTCCAATTTTTTGCTGCCTATGTCATCAAAAGGTTTTTGCTGATTTATGTTTATAAAAATGTGCGCAGCGAAAACGGAGCATTGGTAAAAGCTCGAGCTCTGGAATCATAGTATGCGAGTTCAAATCCCAGTCAAAACCATTGCATTCACCTTAAAAATGGCCTTGTGCCAAACTTGGTTGGTGCCCTGCTCACCAAGTGTTGTTTCAATGTGTGTATATATTTGTTTGTATGAGTTTGTGTGTATGTGTGCACCTGTGTATGTGTGTTTGCGCGTGTGTGTGTGTGTGTGTGTTTGTGTGTGTGTGTGTGTGTGCATCGGTATTGTTGTAAAAATCTATTTTATTCCTAAACTAGTTTTCTTAGAAAATTTTTACTTACATTAAATTCTTCGAGTGAAAATATTTCTTTTTTGTTTAATATTTCTTGTTTACTTGTTTTTTGTATTTTTGTTTTTTTCAAATCTTGCATTTGAGATAAGCATTTACGAAAAAATAAAAAAAAAGAAAAAAAGAAAAAAGAAAGAAAGGAGGAAAGAAACGAGAAAGGAAAAAAGAAAAAAGAATGAAAGAAAGAAAAAAGAAAGAAAAATGATAGAAATAAGAAAGAAAGAAATAAAAAGAAAGAATGAAATGAAGAAAGAAAGAAAGAAAGAAAGAAGGAAAAAGAATGAATCAACGAAAGAAAGAAAGAAAGAAAGAAAGAAAGAAAGAAAACAAAAGAATGAAAGAAAGAAAGAAAAAGAAGAATGAAAAAAAGAAAGAAAGATAGAAAAAAAGAAAGAAAGAATGAAAAAAGAAAGATAAGAATGAAAGAAAAAAAGAAGACAAGGCAACTAACCTGTTGCTTTTGTTTCTCTACCGACATGTTTAAATATTTCTGAACTTCATCGTTTTCTGGAAGATTTTTTTTCTTTAACCAAAATCGAATAAACAGAATCGTGCAATTCGATATGACAACCAACATTACCGAAGATTTAAGAGAAAAAAAAAACTCATTTAATTTGTTTATGTGTCTCGGTTTTTCATTTTATTTTCATTTTTTTATTTTGATGATTTTTTTTTATCTTTTGTAAAGATTGTAAAATTGCATTTCGCCTTCAAGAAAAATCACAGTCAGATTTTTTTTAAATAATCTTTCTTATTTTATCAAACAATTTTACAATGCATTTTGTTTTCCTTAACAAGTTCATAAATGCGTATATACATACATACATACATACATGGGCAGTGACAGTGGAGCATTGGTAAAAACTCGAGCTCTGGAATCGTATTACACGAGTTCAGACTCCAGTCAAAACCATTATTTTCACTTTAGCAGCCTCGAGCAGAAGGGACTCGTTAACTCGGAAGAGCAGATTATCTGGGTAAAGGGTAACACCAAATTTAAAAGCCCGAGTAAGAGCACGTAAAAATGCCCTTGTGCCAAACTTGGGTTTGTGCTCACCAAGTAAATATAATATCCTTATCTAGGTGAAGGGTA
>JAUZSX010332787.1:0-10957 GCA_034780655.1 Idiosepius hallami | reverse complement strand
TTGGCACAAGGCCATTTTTATGTGCTCTTACCCGGGCTTTTTACATTCGGTGTTACCCTTCACCTAGATGAGCTGCTTTCCCGAGTTAACAAACCCCAGGAATTACTTTTTTGTCCAATACCAATTGTTTTGTTTGGTCACACGTAAACACGAAATTATGTTTATATTTACTTGATGAGCAGAGAGCACCAACCCAAGTTTGGCACAAGGCCATTTTAATGTGCTCTTACCCGTTTTTTTTACATTCGGTGTTACCCTTCACCTAGATGAGCTGCTTTCCCGAGTTAACGAACCCCATCTGCCCGAGGCAGTTAAAGGTGAATGTAATGGTTCTGACTGGGATTTGAACTCGCGTAACACGATATCAGAGCCCGAGCTTCTACCAATGCTCCACCATTGCAGTCCAAAGTATAGTAAGTATATGTTAGAACATTGTGGCTCATTGTCTTGAGCAAAGAATTTACCTCACCTTAAAGACAGAGTCTAATGGAATGACCAATGTAGGCTAAATGGTCTAATTTGGGCCGAGGTTTTTCATCTCTTGATCATCCTCATTCAAGAAAGAGAGTTAGTTTTTTTAAATAACGAAGAGTTGTCCGTGCGACCAATTAAGAAGAAGAACGATTGAGTGGAATGACTGCTCTTTTGCAAAGATTCCATCAATGGAATGGTGGAATTGTTCTCTTTTTACCAAAGACTGCTATCAAGCCATCGGATAGGACAAAAGAAGCCAGTCACTAATTCCGATGATTTTATTCTTTTTTTTATGGCTCTTGTCAGAAAGTTCGTAAGAAAATTGAGAAAATTCGCCTAAATTGCGGATTTCGACAATCAGATATAATGATGACGTTTAATTGAACTGATTTTGATATTTGTGATATTGAAGATAATACAGCTGATGATGATGATGGAGGTGGTGGTGGTCATGGGGATGATGATGGTGGTGACTATGATGGTGATGATGATGGAGGTCGGGGGTCATGGGGAAGAAAATATGAAAGTTTTGATGATGGTGATAATGATGATGGGGACCACTATGATGGTGATGATGATGATGATGATGATGATGGAGGTGGTGGTAGTCATGGGGATGATGATGGTGATAATGATGACGGTGGTGATTGTGATGGTAATGATGATGATGATCATGGAGGTGGTGGTGGTCATGGGGATGATGATGGTGATAATGATGACGTTGGTGACGATGATTGTGATGATGATGAGGATTGAGGTGGTGGTGCTCATGGGGGTGAAAATAAGAAAGTTTTTGATGATGGTAATAATGATGATGGTGATGACTATGATGGGGATGATGATGATGATAAAAAGAATGTTAATGATGATGGTGATGATGATAATAAAAAGCTAATGATGATGATAATCATGATGATGAAGATGAAGATGATGATTATTATGACAATGAAAATAATAAAAAGGCTTATGATGATGATGATGATGATGATGATGATGTTATAAATAAAAGCAATGATGATGATGATGGTGGTAATCGTGATTTTAATAACTATCTTAAAAAAATATGTGTGGTTTTGTCTTAAAGAGGATTTCTGTTTTTTTTTTAAACATTTTTCACTTAATTTAAGGTATCTCTTTAGGAAAAAAAAGCCAGAATCAAAATATATATAAACAAAAAATGTCCTTATTATTAATCAAAATATTGTTTTAATGAAAACATACCTGCCTAAGTACATAATCATATACACATACACATATCATGCTTAATATTATGATATTTACTTGGTGAGCACATCCAAGTTTGGCACAAGGCCATTTTTACGTGCTCTTACCCGGGCTTTATATATTCGGTGTTACCCTTCACCTAGATGAACTGCTCTCCCGAGCTAACGAGCCCCATCTGCCCAAAGCTGCTAAAGTGAAAGCAATGGTTTCGACTGGGATTTACAATTGAAATATACATCTATCAATTCATCTTTCTTTCCGCCTATCTCTCTCGATAAATATATATTTGAATATGTATGTATATATAGTCGAAGGCTCCAGTATATTGACGGGGACAAATTGCCATTTTAGGCTAAAGGGGCCGCAAGACGTTTTTTGCGTTGACTAAGCACGGCACTGTTCATTATAGTACAATCTGCCAGACTTTTTTCTATTACTTTTACACAAATTCATTTTATTGCTTGTTTGAATTTGAGTTTTAATCATTCGCAATATTCAAAGTATTGCAATATTTGTATATTTGAGTGCTTTTAGAATGATGATAAGGAAAATAGAAATATTAACCTTTAAAATAAATATAAAAAAGAGGCTAAAGCTGCTGGGACACAAGCTGGAGAATGATCACCCCAGCTGGGTCGCCCGAGGGAGGGTGTCTGATGTTGAAAGACCCAAAGCACTCATTGATCTTATAACTTCACCGACGAAGTGTCTCAGCACATCATACGATGTATCTGCTAACTATATATTCATCTTTACATATTGCAAGTACTTCGTGCATCAAGCAGAATTGTCCGCTGACAATAGACATCTTATGGACTTGACTGCTAGAGAGGTACTAAATTCTCTTTGTTCTGATCGGTCAAAGATCGGTTAGGGAGAGGGAGAGAGAGAGAAAGAGGGGGTAGGTGAGAAAGAGAAGTAGTAGGAGATAGATAGATAGATAAAGAGAAGAGTATCGTATGTAGTAGTTCATGGACTGCAGTATGAAAGGAAAAGGAGAGGGAAAAAACAGATAATGTCTTGTATAGATCGGACTGATTCTCTGGAACTAAAATATAGAGTATTTCAGGTTCACTCCCATAGTATTTTGACATACCTATATTTTGGATTTAATATGTTACTCTAATATAACGACTTTGAGTGACGACTTGGTAATTTTGATAAGTCGGGCTTCAAAGGTTAACTCTTTGGGCCCTGACTTACCAAAATTACCAAGTAGTCAATCAGAGCCATTGTATTAGAGGATCACATTAGAGCCAACATATTTACGTGTCTTCTTTTGCCTTATGTCATCAGGGCCGATACATCGGCCTTGTAGGGTTCAAAGGATTAAAATCGGGCTTATGAAAAAAAAAAAAAATAAATAAAAATACCAAATCCACCCAGTCCGCTAAAAACTGGTTTTCATCTTCGAAATTTGACACAGAAAGCTGTGCGATAAAAAGGCAATGCTTTTAATGTCGAGCATCTGTAAGAAGAAAAACTATGGAATCTCACTCAAAAAACCAGAATAGCGACAAAATATAACAACTAATGAGAGGAAGTATTTATATTTTCCTAATAATCTTTTGATGGTTTATCCTTTTTTTGGTTTTCAAGAAAACCAATTGTAATTTTGCTAAACAAAAAACCGTGTCGCTGTTTTCATTTCTAATAAATAGATTTTGTAAAAGAAAAAAAATCTGATTTTTAACTTTACTGTCAAATTCTTCATAACATAAAGAATTGTTATTGAAAATTTCTTATATTCCTTTTATTCAGTGCCGTGCTTAGCCACATAGCGGCCTCGGCCTTGCAGCCCCTTTATACTGAAAAAGGCAACTCAACATACTGAAGGCTTCGATCAAAGACTATGTATACATACAAATATTTATATACACACAAACACACACACACACACATATATATATATATATATATATATATATATATAGAGAGAGAGAGAGAGAGAGAGAGAGAGGGAGAGAGAGAGAGTGAGAAAGAGAGAGACATGGAGTGAAATGAATTTATAGATTTATATTTCAACGTAATGATTTTCTAGTTAATCCTAATAAACAATTATTTTGGTAATTTTTACAAAAAAAAACAAAAAAACTGTGAAGCCAAGGAGCTTTGCGGCCCTTAGGTAGCTTGCAGCCCCCGTCCCGCAATTGCGGTTGCTCTAAGCACGGCCCCGCATTTATTTAAACCTCAGAACCCTGACTTTGCAAAATTACGAACTAGTCTTTCAGATGTGTTCAAATAGACGATAATATTAGGGAGAGAATATCGTTGCGTCTGTTTTTGCCTTAAGTCACCAGGGCCGATATATCGGTCCTGTAGGATCGAAAGGGTTAAAATATCTTTTAGGAAAAGAAAAATATTCCAATTAAAACATCATTAACCCTTTCAACCCCAACTTATCAAAATTACCAAGTAGTCACCCAGAGTCATTATATTAGAAAAAGTTTTTCTAAAATAATGACTCTGAAAGCCAAAGTCTTTTTTTGCCTTATGTTGTCAAGGCTGATATATAGGCCTCTTAGGGTTTAAAGGGTTAAAAAAAAAACCCTCAAATATCTATAAAATCTTAAGAAGTAAATCAAATGAAGTTATGGTTTTTGGACTACACTGATTGAAACTTCTGCTAAATCATAAAATATAAATAAAAAATATAACAGTTTATTTCTGTGCAAAAAATTAAGAAGGATAATAAAAAATTTCACATATTTTTTTTTAACAATTTTGACCCCAAAAGGCCGATATAACGGCCCCAGTAACCAAAGGTAACAAAAGACACATCGACATTTCGACCCTGATAGAAACGCTCTGAGTGACTAGTTGGTAATTTTGCTAAATCAGGGTTCGAACTTTTACCAATGCACTACCTTGCCTCCTAGGTGAAAGTATGGAGTCTGGAAAATTGGAGAGAGACGGCTCAGTTACAAAAAAGAATAATCTGTCACTTCTAACCCATTGCCTATAAAATAAAATAATGTCGACTTACCGGGTTCAGCTTTTCTGATAATGGTTTTAAACCTTTAGACCCTAAGAAGCCGATATATTGGCCCTGATAACGTAAGGCAAAAGAAGACTCTCCAATACTTTGGCTTTAATATGTTCCTCTAATATAACGACCCTAAGTGACTAGTTGGTAATTTTGATAGGTCGGGGTCCAAAGGTATAATTCATTTATCATCTATTTCCTTCCTGATTATATCCAGAAAAGATAACTCTTTCAGAATTCGAAGAGCACTGAAAATAAATAAATGAATTAAAAATAGAATTTGTTGATAATAAAATGTAGTCCGTCTGAAGCATCATTCATTCTTGTCATTAAAGATAAAAAAAGTTACCATTTCCGGTTTGAAGATGAAGTATAACTAGCTTTTATACATAAAAAAAAACCTTCATACAGTCTTTTAACTTTCTTTATCTTTTATCTCTAAAAATGTGCTGATTATTCTTATAAATCATTCATGTTCGCCAATTAGTGGTAAAATATAAGTACATAAAGTATCATATATAAAATATATATATATGGGCAGCGACGGTGGAGCATTGGTAAAATGGTTCTGAAATCGTATTACCCGAGTTTAAATCCAGTCAAAACCATTACTTTCACTTTAGCAGTCTCGGGCAGATGGGGCTCGTTAACTCGGGAGAGCAGCTGATGTAGGTGAAGGGTAACACTGAATGTAAAAAGCCCGGATAAGAGCACATAAAACTGGGCTTTTGCCAAACTTGGGTTGGCGACCACCAAGTAAATATAATATATAAAATATGTGATACGCTCAAAATACACGTATCGTTCTTGGGCAGCGAAGTTGGAGCATTGTTAAAAGCCTAGGCTCTGGAATCGTAGTACGCGAGTTCAAATCCCAGTCAAAACCATTGCATTCACATTAAAAATTACCTTGTGCCAATCTTGGTTGATGGTGTTCACCAAGTAAATACAATATCGTTCTTAGTCAAATGTACTTCTTAACTCTTAAATCCTCAGCATCCTAAACGGCTGATACATCGGCCCGTGTGACCTAAAGCAAAAAAAGACTCACCAATATTTCTGCACTGCTATACAATATCGTCTAATAAAACGCATCTGAGTGACTAACTGGTCATTTCGCTGAGTCAGGGTTCTAAAGATTAAAACCTAAAGAGCTTTTATATCGGACCTGGTGACTTAAGGCAAGAACACACACAGACACAGAGATATTTCGGGCTTATCTTTTGGATACCGACTTAGCAAAATTATTAACTAGTCACTCAGAGCCATTCTATCAAAGGACTATATTAGGGTCAAAATGTGGTTGGGTGTTTTTTTTTTGCCTTAGGTTACTTAGGCCGATATATCGACTCTTTAGGATTGTAAAAACAAAATAAGCCCACATGCGAAGAGAAGTAATCAAAAATGTTTTTTCTTCAGGTTTTCGATTTAAAGGTAATTAATAAAAAATAAAATAATTATCAATTTTTTTATAAAATTATCATCAGTTTATACATTAATTAAGGAATTGATAATACATTTTTTTGCGTAAAATTAAACAAAATGAAATTTTTAAAACTAAACAAATAAAGTTTGGGTTAGTTAATTAAATACTCTATAAAATCGTGTATACGTCTATGTGCATTTTAAGACCTAAAATTGTGTCATTTTAGGTATTATTTATGTATAATATGTCTTTTGCACAGATAATTTCCTTTTTGGTGTACTTTTTGTAAGACTTATTATATTATCATAAATTTAAATTCGGTAATTTTTAAAATATTTTGAGTTTTAAACTCGAGCTAAATTGTTTAAAGTACTTGTTATTATCATATTTGCGTGTCTGAATATTTATATAAAGAACATTTGAATTAGTTTTTAATTAACATTCTTTTTAAATAAAATATTTAAAATGTTCGAAGAAAACGGAACATAACGTAATAGTTTTTAAGTTTTATAAGTTTTTAATTCTTTTTTAAACATGAAAATTATTTATAAATTACTTAAAAAATGAATTTAAAAAAGTACAAAATTTCTTTTAAAAAAATTGACACGAAAGTTTTTTTTTAACTGAAAATAGTGTTGTTGTTGTTGTTGTTCTTTGTCGTTGTTGTTTGTAGCTTATGTGCAACAACAGCAAACGCTACAACATTGCAACGCCAAAGGTTCTGCTCGTTCATATTATTAACTGGGTAAACCAAACCCAAAGGCTATAATATCTTAGTATACATATCACTTCTACTCGGCCATGAATAACGAATAACAACCTTTTTTCTGGTAGATTGAATTAAAAGAAAAATTCAAAACTCAGTGAAGGCGTCCGATTAACCTTCGAAAAATTACCTGGGTAGAATTCACACAGTGTAATTGAAGGCGTTGTGTAATTCATAAGGCAGCGTGACTCCGGCTTAACACTCCTATCCCAGTACTTTCAGGAACTTCTAACTTCTTAAGTTGCAATTATTGTTTAAAATAACAATAACGAAAAAAGATAAGTTGTATTTTCATTGTGCATCTTGAAAATAAATGGTTTTGTTCATAAATATTTTTTTATTAATCATTTAATTTAGTGTTAAATTCTTCCGGTTTATCCTCCTGTACCAAACAGATGTTTTACGACATACCATTTACAACGGTTTAAAGACAATCAGCTACGGCAGTTCTCTCACCGAGAGATTTAAACTAACGCACAGAACAGTTCGAGTTCGGCCGTCGACGAGCCAGCATCTAAACTAGCAGTCAGCAATATCTCTCCCCTTTTTACAGACACAACCGACACCATGTGCTTCCTTAGAACTCAACCTCGAACAACGAACTCAGCGACATATCCACAAGCACAAGATTTACTGCGTGCATAAATAGCAACACACAACAAGCAGCAAACCTCCACACACGCGCCGTTGCTATACTCCTTTTCATTTTTTTAGAAGTAAATTAAATTAGAGGGTAACCATTATAAAGTGGTTTAAGATATTATATATACTTGGTGAGCAGCAACCCAAGTTTGGTACAAGGCCATTTTACGTGCTCTTACACGGGCTTATTACATTCAGTGTTACCCTTCACCTAGATAAGCTGTTCTCCCGAGTTAACCAGCCCCATCTGCCCGAGACTGCTAAAGTGAAAGTAATGATTTTGACTGGGATTTGAACTCGCGTAATACGATTCCAGAACCCGAGCTTTTTACCAATACTCTACCGTCGCTGCCCAACCAACTATTTAAATATTTGTTTTATTGATTGTTCTACTACTTTTATATTGGTAAGAATAGATGAACCCGCGCAAAGGAAAGAATATTTTGTCTTGTGTATATTATATTTATTTGGTGAGCACCAACCCAAGTTTGGCACAAGGCCATTTTTTATGCGCTCTTACCCGTGCTTTTTACATTCAGTGTTACCCTTCACCTAGATGAGCTGCTTTGCCGAGTTAATGAGCCCCGATCTGCCCGAGGCTGCTAAAGTGAAAGTTATGGTTTTGACTGGGATTTGAACTCGTGTAATACGATTTCATAGCCAGAGCTTTTACCAAAAATGTATATAATTTTTTTTTTTTAGTTTCAGATTTCGGAATTGTAATACGTGAGTTTGAATCCCAGTCCTTCCATATTCGTCACATTTAGACTAATAACCTTGGGAAAGGTATGGACTCCACACTCCCTCCAGTTATGGGTTATGTTATCTAAAAACTACTATTGACTAAAAGAACATAATTTGTTATTTAACTCTTTTGGTCCTAAAGGGCCAATATATTGGCTTTAGTAACCTAAGGTAAAAACATTTTAACCATATTATGTCCCTTTTATTAGAACAGCTCTGAGTGACTAGTTAGTAATTTTGCTAAGTCTGGATCCAGAGGTTAAGGCCAAAATATTGGTACGTGTGTGTCTTCTTTTGCTTTAGGTCGCCAGGGCTAATATATCGGCTCTTCAGGGTTAAAAGGGTTAAAAGATTCCGCATGGACTAAAAAAATACTAATCCAAAAATGATTGTTCTGCATTAAGTGACCTAAAAAAATGGTAATATGCCTTTAACCCTTTCGATCCTAAAGGGCCGATATATCGGCCTTATTAGCCAAAGGCAAAAAAGACACACTGACAATTTTTAACCCTAATATGGTTCTTTAAAAGAATGTCCCTGAGTGACTATTTGGTAATAATGCAAAGTCAGGATCCAAAGGTGGAGATTGAAATATCGTTGTGTGTGTGTCTTTGTTTGCCTTAAGTTGACAGAGTTGTTATATTGGTTTCTAGGGGTTGAAGAGTTAAAACAAAAAAATAAGTTAAATTATAAGATTAAAATTTATCTTTAAGCTAAGAAAATAAATGGACAATTAAAAAAAAAAAAGAAATTATATCTAGATTATTATTATTATTATTATTATTATATTATCAGTATTATATTCTTAGATTATTTTTTGGTACTTTTGCAGAACAAGCAAATGGAGAAGTATTTTTTTTGCTCGGGGACTTTGCATCGGTTTTAAGACAGCAATTTGATTGGCTAGGGTTAGATTTTAAGGTTAGGGTTTAGAGTTAGGGTTGAAGGTTCGTCCAAATTTCTTCATTTGCTTGTTCTGCAAAAACGCCAAAAAATTAAGATTTATTTAATGAAATTAAAGCTTAACTTTTTTTTTTAAATATTATATAATATTAAATATTATAAAGAGTTTTAGGTTATAAACAGTGCCATTGGTTAGGTTTAGGGTTTGTCAAAATTTCTCCATTTGCTTGTTCTGCAAAAACGCCAAAAAATTAACATTTATATAATGAAATTAAAGCATAACGGTTTTTTTTTTAATGTTATATAATTTTAAATATTAAAGAGTTTTAGGTTATAAACAGTGCCATTGGTTAGGTTTAGGGTTCGTCCAAATTTCTCCATTTGCTTGTTCTGCAAAAACGCCATTTTTTTAGGCATTTGTTATGAAATATTCAAACTTTATTTAAAATTAATGATTCTTTTTTTTTTCATTTATATTTCAGGTGGTTGACAAATGTTTTGGATCCTGCTTTTTTTTTACCTTATTGCACTTAATAAAGAACTAGAACACCTGTGACCACTGTATGTGCCTGGACTACCAAGAATGTGTAATCTGTATGACAATCATGACCCTGACCGTCCAACCACACTTGTAAGTCCTACCCCCTTGTCCAGCAACATTGTTACACTAACAAAGACATCCTACTACATGATCGACCACTGCTCAATGCATGAAGAACATTCAAAGAGTTTAAACATCAAAACCCCACCTCTCCTAGATTAGCCGGCTCAACCACTGAACACACATGATTCACTGTTGAGTTTCTTAGGAATATGAACTTCACAAGCGGTCCTCAACCGCATGTATTAATGCCTTCCTAACCAAAGACTAAGGGTACATCAACTGAGTGGTTTAACTGCACCCCACAGACACTAACCTGGGTATATCCTGTCCCAGCACAAAATACAATACGTGGTATTCTTAAATGGTCAACCATCTAACTACTGACCAGGTTAGACATTGCTTAACTTTGGTGATCTGACGGGAACCAGTGTCTCCAACGTAGTTTAACTGCACCCCACACACACTAACCTGGGTATATCCTGTTCCAGCGCAAAATACAATACGTGGTATTCTTAAATGGTCAACCATCTAAACAGTGACCAGGCTCGACATTACTTAACTTTGGTGATCTGACAGGAACCGGTGTCTCCAATGTGACTTGACCGTAAATAAAAAAAAAACCCAAAGACAAATAGAAAAACAAAAAAAAACATCTTTTATTTTATAAAATATAAATCCATACAAAAAAAATTGACAGAAATTTCAATTTAAAAAAAAAAAAAAAGAAAAAAAAAAGAAAAAAAATACAAATAGATAAATCTATATATATTATATTTACTTGGTGAGCACCAACCCAAGTTTGGCACAAGGCCAGTTTTACGTGCTCTTACACGGGCTTTTTGCATTCAGTATTACCCTTCACCTAGATGAGACACTGTCACAAGTTAATGAGCCCCATCTGCTCAAGTCAGCTAAAAGTGAATGCAATGGTTTAGACTGGGATTTGAACTTGCGTACAACAATTTTAGAGCCCGAGTGTTTAATAATAAATAAATAAATATATATATATGTATATATATGTATATATATATATAAGAATCAGATCATCGTGTTTGTATGAGACCCTACATCTGTAGCTATTTTGAAAATAAAAACACAAAATTAAAAAAAAAGCAGATTGTTTAACTTAGAGCTCTTCAGAAAAAGAAACTATAATATATATATATATATATATATATATATATATAT
>JAUZSX010332778.1:0-10958 GCA_034780655.1 Idiosepius hallami | reverse complement strand
TCTCTTGATTATTTTAGATTCTTAACTTCCCAGTGGGACACAGACACGCAAGAAGAGTCATCATGGAGTTTTCGGTATGGATTCGCCGAAAAATCTTCCCACTCACTCTGTCTTGAATAATATGGGGAGGGGTTCTATGATCGCTAGTAATGTTTTGAATTTATCTCTGTGTGTCTATGTTCATCATGTGTGTGAGGTAAATAAAAGGAACGAGAAAAATTAATTCCAACGAAAGGGAAGATTTGAACAACAACAAAAAGAAAATAAGATTTAGCATTATGACTTAGATTTGTAGTAATGTAATGTAGTTTAGTTTCGTAAATTCATCATGTAGTGACCGACCGACCGGCTATATTATGGGGAAGAGATATAATTTTTCCTAACGAGATCTCTAAAAATCTACCAAAATCAGGTAATGGTATTAATGCAAAGAGGAACGAATTTTCGAGTTATTTAAAAAAAAAAAAAATGGAACGGAAATTCCAAATGTAGTGCCACAAACAGAAAAAGGAAGAAACTTCCCCATCAATTTTTATAGTGTGGGTCCAATAATTAATTACATTTTTATTTTGTTCGTAAAAAAAAATGACAGATATTGCCCCTTTTTTTTTTTTTGAGAGTTTGTTAATGTTGTATTGCTTCTTTACATTATTCTCTTGTTTGTTAATAAAAAAAAACTGTTTTATTTAGATATTCTTTCGTCTTTTCGTTAAAACATTAAGTCGATTGACAGTTACTTTCGTTTGTAATGGTGGCACTACATAAAGAATTTCCATTCCATTTTTTAAACAACCCAAAAATTCATTCCTTTTCTGCATTAATACCAAATCTTTTTCCCTCTCCATCAGTTTGACTTCAGTTGTGTGTGTGTGTATTTCGTTCATAACGATAAACGATACTATCCCACACCAACATTCATTCATTCATACCAAACTCGAGTAGTAGCTCCTTCCAGTATAAAATCAGAAAATGCTACCGAAGAAAAAAAAGAAAAAAAGGAATTTGTATTAAAATCTTAAATAGGTGAAATGAGACCAAATTTTTTAAAACCCTATTTAGGATCGGTTTTTCTTCTACCCACACTTTTAAAGTAAGTTATTATTTGTAATTATGTAGAAGCAAAATAATAGTTACAAGCAGAGCATTTAAAACGTTCAAGCAACGAGCATTTTTAACCTGTTCATTTACCCAAATTCGTCTTTTAGGACTAGTAGTCAGTTTTGTGCTCTGAATGTGCTGCTACCACTACCAGTGATATCTGGTCCATAAAAATTAAATATTTTAACTAATTAGCTTCAATAAACATTACGTTAGATAAATTAACCTCATTTTAAAAAAAGTTAACTATTACTTAACTTAACTAGTTCTAGATAAACAAGTTTTGAATTATGAAGGTGACAGGTTTGATTGCCCAAAAGGGCTCTATTTGGGACAAAAAATCAAACCCTTCCGTAAAAGCCCACCCACACTTAGAAGCAGAGAGAAGGAAAGATTTTAGGTGAAGGAAGGCGAGGAGAAAAGCATGTCATTTATCAATTGTTGGTATTAATAATTTTCAGAATTGTTTAAACAATTTATTCAGTGAAATATTTTCAATGTTTTTGTTAGTTATGTATGTAGAGACAAAACGTGTTGTTGGCGAATTTGAATTTCTTGATAAATGACTGATCAATTATTGTTGATAGATTTCAGTTGTTACTAATATTTCAAATGATGGCATGATGGAGAAGTAAAAAAATGCCCTAGTTTTTATTTATCTCAAAAGTTTTGAAAAAGAAAGAAAAACCTTTAGAATTTGATTATAAATAGCACTTCTCTTAGAACGATCAAAAAAAAGAAAGAAAATAACTTTTGAAAAAGCTATGATCAGGAAATAATAGCCTCTAAATCAATCTTAACCTTTTGACACAAAGGGGCCGACATATCGGCCTTAGTAACAAAAGGCAAAAAAAAAAGACACACTGACATTTCGACTCGAATATGTTTTTTTTTATTAGAACGGCTCTGAGTGACTACTTGGTAATAATACTAGCATCCAAAGGTGGAAATTGAAATATCGTTGCGTGTGTCTTCTTTTGACTTAAGTCACCAGCAGGGCCGATATCGATTCTTTAGAGTCTAAAGGGTTAAAATATTTGATCGCTCCTCAACCCACGCAACTCATGGGAAGAAGAAAAAAAAAACTTTAAAAAAAAATGGAATCAATCCTCAGTTAAGAGAAAGTGTGTAAAAATTACTGTTAAAAATAATTTACTACCTTACAAAAAAGAAAAAAAAATCTAACAACAAAAAAATTTTTAAAAATCAAATCAAAGTCCTATTGGTGGGAAAAGTTAGGGGAAGCGCGGGAGCAGAGTGAAATATTTTAAGGTACGGGCTACAGCTTCATGCTTACTTCCTACCTTCACGAAAAAAAAAAAGGTTTTATTCTACCCCCAAAACAAATGCCTTTTTTTACCCTTTCAACCCTAAGGGGCCGATATATCAGCCTTAGTAACCAAAGGCAAAACAAGACACACTGACATTTCGACCCTAATATGTTTTTTTTTTTTAACAGAACGGCTCTAAGTGACTACTTACTAATATTGCTAAGTCAGGGTCCAAAGATGAAGGTTGAAATATCGTTATGTGTGTGTGTCCTCTTTTGCCTTAAATCGCCAGGGCCGATATATCGGTTTTTTAGGGTTTAAAGGGTTAACTTGAAAATTTTCGTTTCAGATTACATAGAGTGTAACCCGGATAAAAGAGAATTATCGGGACTGGAGAAAAAGTCTCTTATATCCGGGTTTCTCTTATATTCAGTTTTTGTTTAGGTAAGTATACAATAACACAGACTAATTTGAGACCAGAGAAAATCTCTTGCAAAGATTTTTGGGGGGACGCTCTTTGAAAATACACTGTAACCGGATATTAGAGAAACAAACGTGAATCTAAGATCTCTATTCATGTTTGTTTCTCTTATATCCGGTCATTGTTTAGGTAAGTACTAAACACAGGGTACCATTGAAAATCTCATATTCACGCTTGTTTCTCTTATATCCGGGTTACACTGTATTTTTAAAGAGCGCCCCCCCCAACAAACAAAAAACTTTAATCACCTAGCTTCCTTCTGGTTTTCATTTTTGTGTTTATTCATTTATTTCAAGCGTGTGATCTTAAAGTCGAGGACCAATTTACTAGTAGTACTTAGTACTAAAAGATTAGATCCCTCATACCTACATTTCCTGCACCTGCCCTAACAGCAAAAAACACCAATAAGCAATAAAATGCTCTTGCTGGCTGATATTAATAATCTTAATATGAAATTACTGTGAAAACCAATTTATGGTTAATATCATTATTAATTAATTAGTTAATCTGTACAGTTTCATAGTTTTTATTATAGAACAACTTGTGGCCGAGGCGGCGGGCCCATAAGTGAACCAACCTAAAACTGTCCCCCACATTTAGGTTTTTGCACACCAACACACACACTACACTACAATCGTGGCATACACACGTTCATTTTGTTTTAATAACTTAAAGTTGAATATTTGAGTTTAATTCTATATTATAAGCAGAAGACCATTCAATAAACCTAAATCTTACTATAATGTCACAAATTAACAAATTAAAGCTTATTTACATCTATAATAAAATCTAATAATTCTTCTATTCACGTAAAAAAATACCAGATTTAAAGAGAACGATCTTTAATTCGAATATTAATAGTTGCTTAAAAAATACTTAAATGTAGATTAGGCTATTATTTGGCAAATTAATTTAACCCAGCAATATAAAACTGAACACAAACCAGACAGATCTTCTTCAGGCCTCTTTTCTATAGCTAGAAGTAAAAATGATTATTGGACATCCCATAAAATAAACATACACTTTAAACTTAATTCTTTTTATACTTGGATTTGCTAATAAAAATTAATCTAGTCCAAGTGAAAAAAAAAAAAGGAAATATACTTTTCTTAGTTTAATTCTACTTCAGCTTCACCTCACACAAATGAAATATAAAATTACAGTTTAAATAAAATACAGTATAAAATAATGTGTATCGTTCGTTTGATGTGAAATATAGCAAGCCGAAAAGTCTTGTGTTCCGTGTAGGTATTTATTTCATTTTTAAAGACCTAGGACATAAATCTTGGATGAAATTAATAAAATCAAAAGGAAATTAAATTAAAAACAAACAACTTAATACAAGGTTGGTTTAGTAAAAAAAAAAAAAAAGGTTTATCTCACTTCATCAGTATAATTTGAAATGATCAAAAATCTAAATAGCATCAAAAATAGTTACAGAGAAACAGTTGTTTAAGATCACACACACACACACAACGGCAACTAGGTGTACTATGTGTACGCAAACCTATACACGTGTGTGTGTGTGTGGTATTTGCGTTTATGATATGTGTGTGTACGTATGTGTTAGTAAATATTTAAACCAGATAAATATATTTTATTATACCGTTTATTTCAGTTAATTTCCTGCTCATTCACAGATCGGTTATAAAGTGAGGGATCATTTTTATTAAAACCGGTTACTAAAAAGCAATCCCCCAGTTTAGGGCCAAAGTGCCGCTTTCGTTCGTTCGTAAGACATTTATTTTTACATACATACATACATACATGTGTATGTATGTATATATATATATATATATATATATATGTATGTATGTATATCTATATATATATGTGTGTGTGTGTGTGTGTGTGTCTGTATATATGATAGGAAAATGAGCTAATTGGAATGAATTGTAGGTAAACAAGTATAGATATACCAAATATATTTTCTTCATCTTTTCTCCCTATTTTTCTAATTGAAGTATTTTTCAAAAATTTTAAACGATGTCATGAAGAAAGAGAGACAAAAACAGAAAGAAGGAAAGAGAAATAAAATTACGAGAAAAAAAAATCAAATCAAATCAAATCACTTTTCTTCCCTCCCGAAACATTTTTAATGTCGAGGGAGCCTACTTACATTTAAAACGATGAATTTTTATAATCCAAGGCATGTTTGATGTTTTTAAAGATGAGTAAGCAGTGTATAAGACGGCAGCAGAGACTAAGACATAAGAAGAGCTAAGCATGTCACAGAGAAGAAGAAGGCGCAACCACACGATGCCGCCATAACTTTATGCAAATTTAGCGGCGGTGGTAGGAGATGGAAAATAGACGAAGGGTAGGAGTAGAGCCAGTAAGGCCGCAGTGGAAAAGCCCGACTTTGCAGTAGGAGAGAAGCTGCAGTAGGAAAACAGCAGCCTTTACATTCTGGGTTTTTTTTTCCTCGTTCATTTGTTTGTGTCCATCCCCCCTTAACCAGCGTAGCCTACCTTACCTCTGATCTTTTACCCACACGCTCCCTGTTGTTGATTGTCGTCTCCCTCTCTTTCTCAACCCAATTTTTTTTCTTTTCCCCCCTCTCTATCTGTTTTTTTTATCCTTTCTCATCCACTTTATTTTTTTTTTACTTCCTATAGAAAATGTTTGTCTTTACCACAAACCTTTACTCCAAACGCACGTACACACACATAACTAAATAATTAGCCAGACGTACGTTCACAGTCGCAACCTTTCCAAGAAGCTCAGATGTAAACATTTTAAAATAATTTGTAATATTAAAAATATTTATCATATATTTGTGATGGGTCTATAGTATTATTTTTATTTTTTTAAATACCTTATGCTAATTTTTTTTCGTTCTTATTCTTTAATAGTAACAATAATCTAAGTGTGTAAGAAGACCTACACTCACTCACTCACTACTCACCAATATACCACACACACAGACAGCATAGTTAGTGTGTGTAAATAACTGGGTGGGAGAGGTGGAAGATGCAGGGTGCACTCACTGTGCACTGACTGTTACTGTTGTAAAAAGAAGCGATAAATGAAATGCACGTGTTTGTGCAGTACATAAACGTACACGTGCAATCAATTTGCTATTCTGTTTAGTTCTGTCTGCCTATTTTCAGCAAATTTTATTCTTCTCCGGCTCCAGCTTCTTCCCTCTCTCTCAAAATGCTACTCACCCGTAATTTCATGCTGTACGATTTAAAAAAAATTAAAATCAACTGTTGAAATTATTAGTTTTTAAAAGGGATAAATGTAATTTTCAGTAAAATTTTGTTTATATAAAAAAAAATAAATACTACTACTTTCTATATTAAGCAGAGAGAGAGAGCGTTTTTACAAATATTGGAACGAACAAGAAGAAACAACCAACTTTCACTTGAGCAAGCAACCAGCTACCCACAAACTTGGATTTCGTATGCTCCTTACATAGCAGAAAATTGAAAAAAAATAAGGATAAAATTAGTTAGCTCCATGGCCTTGTGTTTCTTGTTTTAAGTGACCTTGCTAAAAACCCTGGTGCCCCCCCCCTGGTAAAAAGACCAGAGGAAAAAGTCAGATTTCGATCAATAAATTGATTTTAAGACCATTTTATGTTGGGGGGTAGGGGCTGTTAACATTCCATCCTTAATATTTTGGGGGTCAACTGGGAGGGGCTAAATTTTTTCGTAGTTTTCTTTTTTTAATTGATGGTTTTTATTTTATGGTTTTTTTTATTCGTCAAATTGTAAAAATTTTGAAAACCTTGAAGAATCTTCACCGTGGTTTGTGTGGTTGTGGTGTTGATGATGCACTTTAGCCACTGGTGGTGGTGGTGTGTGTGCCATGTGCCATCACCACCACACACAGTGAGTTTAGATGAAGAAGCATGTGCAGTCAGTCAGTCAGTGTGGACTGTGGGTGGCAGTGGCACACTCACACACCACACTACACTGACTGCAAATAACATATTTCTAAACAAATCGTTGTTTGTATTCGGTAATTCGACGATTTAATGAATTTTTATTTAATGAAACAAGAGTTTTTTTAAAGTATGAATTTAATAGCAAATGTAACAGAAAAAAAAAGTACTGGGTGGGTAACAACAAAACGGCCATTATTCGGTTAGAAAAAATTCTCAGACAAAAATATTACTAAGTTTCAAAATCAAAATACATCTAATGAAAGAAGTATTATAATAAAACAGAAAAATGCAAAAATGACGCTAAAAAAATGAAAAATATCTATTTTTATTTTAATGTTAAAAGTTTTTTGAGTTGTGCTTATTAAAATCTAATAATAATGAAAGTAAGGGTAAGAATTAACGTCATTGATTAAAGTAAAAAAATTAAGAATGAATTTAAAAAATAAAACTCAACGATCACTAACACACACACACACAACAACAAAAAACTAAGTAAATATTATTTCTTTAAAAATACTTAAAAGGGGTTTAGCGCCACCCTACTAAATATTGAAGGTATTTGAACATTTGGGCTTACACTCGTAAATTCAAAATAAATTCTTCAAATCATTTTAAGTCAGGAAGAGGGATTTGCCTCTTCCCCCAGTTGACCTCCAAAATATTGTGGATGGTATGTTAACAGGAGCCCTACACCCTTTATCACCCCCACACAAAAAATGGTCATAAAATCAATTTACCAAAGTCATCAGTTCGAAAAAATCTGCCCTTTTTTTCCTAAGCGAAATCTTACCTTTTACCGCTAGTTTTACATTTTTATAGTACTTACTACCGTTAGTTGAGTGTTTAAACGGTAATAAAAAAAAGGTAAATCTATAGTTAATCATTGATCACTCTAGTAAAAAAAAAATGTTTTTCTTATGGATTTCTTAACGGAGCCTTATGAATCTACAAAAAAAATCAACCCTAACCACCAGTCACCAACTATTTAATGAATTGCAACATCAAATCAAACCTAAACACCAAGGATAATCCTTCCCTTTGGAAAAACATATCTCTACAACAAATAATTTCCGACGGAAAAGAAATACGACTATATGTGTTTGTTGTATGTGCCTTTACGGATTTCATAGTTAGTATCTTTCTGTGTGATTTCACGCCTAAACTATAAAACATTCCATTAAAAAAAACACTGATACAGAAAAGCTACTGTTATGTTATTAAATTTTTAAATTTGCATTCATAAACCACTTAAAAAAAGAAAAAGAAAACTTTTCAGGGGTCTAAAATAGTAACTTTTATAATAAATTTACATATGGATTTCACGTTAGGCATTTTAAATACATTTTAAATACTCAAACCTTAAAACACACAAACTTGTTTTAGAATATTATGGAAAAAAAATTATCACTTAATTTTATAAAGATTTTTCTATTGCTAAATTTATTTGCTTTCGTGATTTCATCGACAGGTCTCTTCAAAACACATTGTACGTCAGAATTTCAGTTACATACGATTTTAGGGAAAAAAGTCAGGGAAAAAAAAGACCAGGTAGGTCACCAGCCGGCACCCAGCAGCACCACAGTGCACATTGCACCCACTACTAGTGCACCCTGCACCCACCCCCACATCAAGCAAAAAAAAAACTAAAAAGGCGCTCCCTTAAAAAAAAAAACCATTAAAGACCCATTTTAAAACTTAACTCGAAAACAGTTATTGATTATTATCTTTGAGTGATATCATTCATTATACGTTAAAAAGTTCTTCAAAATCATAAATAAGTTAATTCGATTAAAACGGTTTTACGCGGTTTGAGCTTTCATTTTATGTGTCAGTGGTTACATCAAGCATGTCTATTAGTTTGGCGAGAAAGACAGCTAAGTACCGAATTTTTTTAGCTAATCAGTAGAACAAGAACACTTGGACGAAATTTTGATCAACTTAGTAACCAAAATCTCTTTACCAGGTTTGGCCCATTTCTGATACCCTATATCGAGGCACACGGTCCTCGATTATCTCCCTTGTTACGGCTTTTAAATAAACGTCTTCGATAGTAAGTAACAATCGGTTTCAGACCATCGTGCCTGACCGATACTTTTAAAAGTTAATTTGAATAAATTACATTTTTTAGTTTTAGTAGTTGTAAAATAGTTGGATCGGTTTAAATCAAATCCTTATCCATTATTGCTAAAAAAAAGCTCAAAGTGCAGGCAGACGGCACAGGAGGATGATGCAGGGCAGGAGGAGCCCACTCACTTACTCCACACTGTACACACACCACACCAGTCCACACACCTACACCACACCGACTACACAAGTGCACACACAAATCCAAGTCCGAGTTCCTAATAAAGCTATTCTTTAACTGCTTACATTGTGTTGGTTTTTTTTTTGTTTTATTTTTTTGTAAACTTAAAAAAACGCAAAAAGTTGTTGGATTTTTTTACGTAAAAAATAATAGGGAAAAACAGACAAGAAAAAGGCTTTAAGAGATAAAGTTGCTGTTTTTCCTTTGTTTTTACTTCTTTTTTAAGAAATTTTTTCTAAATTTATTATGACAAAAAGGCACTAAAGTTTATGAACTTTGAATTTTATTGCTTCATTTAATTCTTTTTAAACTGCATCTTCTAAAAGTTATCCTAGCGGGCGTGTTTTGTTTTCTCAAGTTTTTTTAATGCAAAATTAATCTTTAAAAGTAGGAGGAACCATTAAAATGATGCAAACATATATATATATATATATATATATATGTAGGAAAGTGAATTTCCCAAATTCACTAATGACTCAAACTATTTTACACGACTTTTCCCTACCCCCTAAAAAAAGGTGGGGGGGGTTATTAGCATGTAAAAGAAAGAAGACTACACAACTCTCAGCAAGAAGCAAAGCACACGTAAAACGTTCATTCATTATTTTTCGGTTTCCTAACACGGGAAATAAAAGCTGAAATGATAGCATTCTAATCCTTTTGAAGGAAACGTTAAAAAAAAAAAGCTTTTAGCATAAAACAAAACACAACTTATGGATTCATTAAAAATCTTTATAACAATTCTTGCATGCAGTTAACTTTACTGTCAGTAAGCCTATCAGAACAGTGAAGAAGAAGCATAGAAACCTAAACCATAATTGAGAAAAATTTTAATCAGAAAAATATTCCTTAACTGTTTTTGAAATGATTGTAAATTCTTTTAATTTCAAAATGTAAAAATTGGTTAAATGCTTTAAAGTGTAAAGTTTAGACTTTAAAAAAATTAATTTCTTTATTTTAGAAAAAAACTACTATCAAATTTTAATTAAAAAAGGAAAAACTTTCAAAATTTTCAAAGAATTTTAATAAGAATCATTCCAGTTTGAAAATAAATTAAGGTTAAAAATTAAAATTAAAGTGCAAAAATGTATATTTATACTCATTTCTCAAATTTTTAACAATATTTCAAAGTGTTTGTTTGTAATAATTATTTAACATATTTAATAAATGCTGTTACAAGAATTATGACACCATTAAATTTATCAAGCAATTATTCAATAATCGCTTGATTCTAATAATCTGTAATTTCAAGTCAACTTTTGCTTTCGGCCTTTTAATCCGTATTCTAGAAACCCTATGTTCAAGATTTAAGAAAATTGTCTCCTAACAAAGAGTCTCCATGTAAAATATTTAAAACATTAACTTTTGACAAGATCGTAAACGTTCGTTCACGTTCCACATAAATATTTAATCAACTAATAAAAAAAATTGATGATAATTCTAAAAGCTGTAACTTGTACATTTTTCGTATGTTTTGCAATTGGTTTAAAGAAAATTTTTTAAGTCGACAGACAACAAATAGGATAAACTAGTTTGTAAACTACTTGGATGAGCTAATCTTTTAGCATAAGACGTTATTTGGTGGATAATACTAATGAATGCTAACTCAATATCTTGTAAATAAGTTGATTTAAACAACCCGAAACAACCGTTTAAAGTTTATTTATTCGCTAATATTTTCTATATGAAAGACGGATCAATGGAAGTTTTTTTTCCCCCAGAAATGAGAAAATTAAGACATTCTAGGTATGACAGGACATTTGAATAATTTTTTTTTAGCTCACCGATCATTGAAGCCAAAATTATTTATTAAAAAAATATTTACTTAAACGAATGAGAACATTTAAAAGTGAATTTATTTATTTATACATAATGCAACTCACCGATCATTGAAGCCAAAATTATTTA
>JAUZSX010332767.1:0-10959 GCA_034780655.1 Idiosepius hallami | reverse complement strand
TTTTTTACAAAAGAGAAATTTATTTTTGTTACCTGCTTGGAAACTGATCAGGAAATGAGTTTAAAAACACTTACCTGTAAAAACAAAACAAAACGTAAACATTTAATAATCATCATCATCATCATCATCATTATATAAAAGATATGCATTGAATCACAATGAAGCAAGAATTTGGTCATCATTTTATTATTATTTTAATTATTATTATTATTATTACTATTATTATTATTATTATAATTATTATCATTATGCAAATGCCATAAAAAAATGACAATATAAAAATTTTTAATATAAAACAAAGTAAATTTGTATGAAAGAATGAAATAAGGATAGGCTAATGAATACAAATAATAACATTTAAATGTAAAAATAAAAAATAAAAAAAAGAAAATTGTGATTTCAGTGTCACAATACATATACATAAATATTCATCAGTCATTATTATAAGAGATTATGAAAAAGTTTCCATCTTGTCAATTCATGAATTTCATATTCAATAATTTTAAATAGATTATATTTCTTAAATTTGGACAAAAATGTATCTTGTACAGCTCAGTCAGTACAAATTTTGAAATAAAAATAATGAAAGCAATCTGAAAGTCCAGAGTTCAATTCCTTATGCGGGCGACACATTTTCAATTTTAATCTCCAGAATATTTACAAGAGAATATTTATCCCGGACTGATAAAATCTACTTTAAACAATTTCTAGCATTGGTTGCCAGTTAAAAAGAACAAAGAAATTTTTGTTGTAAGTAAACAAATATTGTTTGTTTTGTTTGTGTTTTATGGCATATCAACCTTTTTAGGTCATTTAATGCCAAGAACAATCATTTATGATAACCATTGTTTTGTACACACATAGTTTTTTTGTTTTTTTTGAATAACCCAATGTTCACTATTTAACACATTGCTGGATAGAATGTAGGGATTCATATCTTTCCCAAGGGTATTAGCCAAACGCAAATGGAACGACTGGGAATCAAACTCATATACTATGATTCCCAAGTCCAACTGCCTACCCACTAAGCCAAATGGACTTCCCCAGAAATAAAGTTAAATAATAACATATTTATTTATCAAATACCAATGAAGCTAAAAAGAAAAAGAAACAAATTACAATTGTGTTTCTCTAACTGTTTTGGTTGCCGAGTGGTTAGCAATTAATAACAGAACAAACGACAAGGTGATAGGTAGATAGAGAGTTTATAGCAGAGTAAGTTAGTAATATAGAAGTAGTTAGTGATATAGTAATCAACCGACATCCGCTTAGCCTGTCGCTGCCTTCTCGTTGTAGCGACGTAAGTGACTGTTTATATGCCCATTGGGCGAGTCCATGGTTCGGTAATTGAAAGAGATAGGTAGATAGAGAGTTTATAGCAGAGTAAGTTAGTAATACCGAAGTAGTAAGTGATAGTGTAATCGACATCCGGTTAGCCCGTCACTGCCTTCTCGTCGTTGCAACGTAGGTGACCATTGGGCGAGTCCATGGTTCAGTAATTGAAAGGGGAGATAGCCCCCACAACACTAACCATCCAACCATTGCAAATTTATTCCAACAGAAGGAAGAACACTGAGACATTTTCCAAGAATGTAAACAGAACAGTCTTTTGTTTTTAAAAAAAAGTTTAGTTCCAGAAAGTTTTAGAATAAAAATTCTTTAAATAGAAAAATCTTTTCATGGATTATTCTTAAAAACCACCATTTTTTAAAAAATAAATCATCTTTTTTTTTTTTTGCATTTTCTTGTCTGTCGTCATAATCTTTAAAAAAATATTTTTCATAAAAAAAAAAAGAAGTCAAATATTGAAACTTTGAAGAATTTTTCTTTTTCTTTAATTCTTTTTCATAGAAATATTTTCAAATATCTTATCAAATACATTTTAGAACAGATCAGTCTAAAACTTACATTAACCCTTTAAACCCAAAATATCCAATATATCAGCCCTGGTGATTTAAGGCAAAAGAAGACACATAAACACCAATATTTCGACCTTAATCTTTGGACCCTGACTTAACAAAATTAAAAACTAATCACTCAGAGCTGTTCTATTAAAGATCCATATTAGAGTGGAAATTTCGGTGTGTTGATTTTTGCCTTAGGTTTCTTAGGCCGATATATCGGCCCATTAGGGTCAAAAGGGTTATATATCAGATCTAAAATCTGTTATAAATTTCTTTTTTATTTTATAAGTCAACCATAGTCACCATTATGGACCTTAGGAACTATCCTGCACCAAACTTCCCTATCAAACATTGCCATCCCTTGGTCCTCACCTTTGATACTTACATCCCTGGAGATGACATCAGGAAATGACAGTTTTCTAGCTCTAGATTATCGTGGGTTCCATTGGAGAAGAGATGAGATTAACAAGCATTAGCATCTTTAAGTTCTCACTTCTGATACCTATATCCCTGGAGATGACATTAGGAAATTAGTTTTCTAGCTCTTAGATTATTAGAACGAGAGAGATTACTCCAGTTTTAGTCCGGTAGCAATGTCTGGCAAATTGCACTTTTTGAGATCTCACGAGTGTAGAGACACGGAGGGGGGGGGGCAGATTGCCATAGATATCTGAGATTGATGGATGTATTTTCGAACAGATACTTTATGCTCTCATTAAAAGGCAAGTGTAGGTTTTTATGAAGTCTACACTGTAACATATTATTATATAAAAAATTTTTATTATTACCAAAAGACTGAACATATTATTTGACTTTGACTATTAATTTTAAATATTTGTTTTTTTTCTTATTTAATGTTAATTATTAATCAATTATTTAATTTATACATCAATTTATATCTCAAATTTTTTTTCTTCTTTTTATTCCATTATCTCAGCCAGAGATTTAAAATCTGATAGATAAATAAATATAAATACAATATATACACAATATATACACTATATATATATATATATATATATATATATATAGATAGAAAAATGGAAAATAAATTCTGAAGATATGTGATAGAAAAATTAATAAATAATCAAACTATGAAACAAAGGCTAGGCTTTTATAATCTATCTCCTTTCATAGCCAAACTTATATTAAAATATTATAGGATCCCTTATTTCAACTAAATTTGTTCAGGTTTTTATACATATACATGTATATATGTATACATTGTGGTTAAATTATATATTTCCATGTACATATGTATCTTACATGTGCTTATGTACATTATTTACATGTGTGCATACGTATATAAATATATATATATATTAGTTAAGTGTTGACACGGAGTTAACGGGAGTCGGCAACTGCCAGTTTCTCGCTTAAGCATTCATCAGGCCGAAAAGCAACCCTATCACTTAAAATAATAATATATATGTATTTATTAGGTACATATATATTTGTACGCTTTTTCTTTACTCTTATTTTCTTTCTTATTATTCTCTTTAATTAGAAAACTATATTTTTTTTATTTCTTCAACATTTAGATTTTAACTTAAATTATAATTTTCCAATGTAACATTGTTCTAAATGACATAATAGCTCTTTTATTTGTTAAAAAACGTTGAATATTTATATTTAAAAAAGATTGAATTATACACACAGTAATAATTAAAATATAAGAAGAAAAAAGAAACTTAAAGCCATTATCCTGAATATCATTAGAAATTATATTGGGAAAATTAAAAAATAAAACACAATTCGAAACAATCAAAATAGATTTTATAAAAAGACAGAAAAAGGGGAAAAACCAACGCTACACACCAAAAACTGTCCACAAGAAACCGTTTAAAAAAATGTTCAAGGAATGTAAGTGGTTTTTCTGCTATATATCACTTTAAGTGATAAGGTTGCTTAAATTTATTGTTAGTTGCAGAACAAGCAAATGGAGAAATTTGGCCAAACCCTAAACCCTAGCCAATCAAATTGCTGTCTTACAACTGGTGTAAAGTCCCTGAGCAAAAACATATATTTCTCCATTTGCTTGTTCTGCAAAAGCGCCAAAAGACTATTATCAAAGACCCCCACCAGAATATTAAAGAATAAAAAGTATATATATAAACAAAAAATCATTAAAAAAAGGGGGGAAAGAAAAAAAAATAGAACTTTTTTCTTCTTTTTTTTTTAAAAAAAGGAAAATAAAAAAATGATGCTTGCCTTTTTCATTCATACAAACGAATTTGTATCAAGATTCCGTTTTTTGTAAAAACCCACTTTTTTTATCCATAAAACAACACAGAACTGAGTTGGACAGACTATGAACAAATTAAAGTCAAGATGAGCAAGTCTTTTTAAAAAGGATTGTGACTGGTGCACAAAAGTTAAGCCACGTGCCTAGTATCCCCCCCTGCCTGTACCTCGAGGATTATTTGGTTAAAGGGGGAAAGATGAAGGAGTCTATCCACCAGGTGAATAAGAAAGGAGTTGAGGATGGGTTAGGGTTAATCACCTGGCTCTTTCTTGTTACTCTTGCTTCCCTGTCCACTCATCAGAGCTAAGCCAGGTGAGGTGGGACCTTTAGATAAAAAGTAAAACAAAACAAAAAATCCCAACACAAAAGACTTCAAACCACTTCTCGGTTCATTTTGGCTCTCTTTTCTTTCTTCTCTAGGTGGGTACGAAGTGGGGGAGGGGTGCTGCATGACAGCTGCTGTCAGGAGATCAACAACCAATCCAAACTACATCTACCACACAATTGACCTGTTATCTAAACAGGTTCAATTCAAATCAACTCTGTTTCGATTGTGGATTTTCATTCTCTTCTCCCATTGAATGGATAAAAAAAAAGGTTTTCTCATTCAATTTCTATAACACTGGGCTACAATTTTTTTTATTTTTTTAATGTTGTCTATATTTCTACAAATGATTAAGGGCATTTTTTGCATCACTGAATCAGGAAATGGCATCCGTTTCTCTCCATCAGGTCAGGCTCTTGTGCTAAGTTAATTTGAAAAAGAAATTAGATCATGTGACAAAATCAATTAAATTTTTTGGTGTATTTTCAGCTGATTTTTGTCAATGCATATCACCACCCAGAACTATTAGACCTGAATACTTCTGATCATTAAAATAATTATTTCTAATCAAAATAATTATTCAACATGGCTTTTTACCCTCACCAATTTCTCTCAAAATGCTCCACACATGTATACATGTAAACAAAACCCTAAGAAACATGTGGCCATTGCTAAAAGATTTTACCTGATTGAGTAAAACCAATGTGATTTTTGGATTCAGCACAACAGATTTGTCATAAATCTTCTGAAAAAAACACAGACGACAAATTTGTTGCTGACCAGTGTAATCAATTCATCAAAAATGCTAAGTCTTTTTCATAAAAAAAAAAAATCATTTCTTTATGGATAGAACTAAAAAATTAATAAGAACAATTTAGGAATATATTTTTTATTAAAAGCAAAGGGTTTGACTAATTAAAACAAAAAAGGTTTTTTTCTCATACAACTAGATTAAAATTGTCTTTCAAATTATTAATATTTGATTTACATCTTGTAATTTAGATAATGAAAATGTCTAGACTGACTTAACTTTTTATCTTATATATCTTATATTATATATATCTTTATTTTGTATATCTTATAAGAATCAGATCGTCATATTTATATGAGACCCTACATCCTGTAGCTCTTTGGAAAATAAAACCACAAGAGTTATTCCAAAAACACACTAATTATATGTAGAGCTCTTAAGAAATATAAACTATAATAGTTAAATGAAAAATGATTTATATCAATTACATATTACATTTATTATATTTACTTGGGGAGCACCAACCTAAGTTTGGCAGAAGGCCATATCTATGTGGTCTTACCTGGGCTTTTTATATTCGGTGTTACCCTTCACCTAGATGAGCTACTCTCCAGAGTTAATGAGCCCCATCTGCCCGAGGCTGCTAAAGTGAAAGTTATGGTTTTGACTGACTAAAATTTACATATGTAGGATTGTAACGTTAGGGTCTTATTAATATCATAGATTATATGGGATGTGGTTCCACTCTTTGCCCATGACCTAAATTACAGGGGATGGATGATGTTGGCCAGTCCTTTCTTTTCTTTTTTTATGCACCCAGACTACTCCCTGGGGTCAAAGCTCTCCACAAGGTCTCACTATTTCTTTTTTCTGGTGAGATATATTTTAAGGCCAGCCCCGAGCTCCATTCGCCCCTTGCAGTCTGGTCTGGCTTAAGGGCTGTCAACTCCCATCCCCCTTCATGATCATCCCAGTGGTCACTGAGCGGCTGTATGTAAGTATATGTGCATGTACTACTTGTGTGTGGGTGTGTGTGTGTGTGAGCAGACTGAAGAATAACAATAATTAGATTTTTAAGTTTCCATTTTCTCTCTCTGCTTTATTCTAGATTTAAAGTTGGAGAGAGAACGAATTACAATTCGTTATTGCCTGCCCCCCAGGGGAGGGGCGGTGAGCTCCTGTCAGTAACCTGATTAGTTGTCTCTAGCTCAGTAATCTGTCTACAACTGCCTAGTGCCTCACTGATTAGTATATATAATTTCTTACTTGATTTTTGATAGTTATCAAATCTAATATTTTATTTGATTTGTTTATAACTTAAAATTCTTTACTTGATTTTCAATAGTTGCCAAATATTTGATTTGTTTAATAACTTTACACAAGTAACATTCTATAAAGTAAATTAAAATAAAAAAATAAAATGCTGAAAAAAAAAATTAAAATGTATTGATTTCATCTCATTCTTTTTTCCTTCTTTCATTTTTTAGGTTAAAGTTATTGCCTTTAAATAAATATATTTTATTTCACTTCAGTGAACTTAAATGACATTTATAAGCAATTACAATATTTACATGAATGTACTTCAGAAATTTAAAACCTGAATGGAAAAGTTAAATCCATATTCAAAAGATGTTTTTTGATTCGTTGAATATTACACTCCATGGTAGAACACTTGAGAGTGTCGTCAATGATGTTATAGAAAAGATCCAGGGAAAGTTTTGGGTCTTGCAATATCAGACTTTCCTCCCCACACAGGAAAACTAGAGATTATCAGTCCTTAGTTCACTCATAGCACTATAGCATTCACTATAGCATTCAGACTGTGGTGTTAATGTCCCTAACTAAAAAAACTTCTTTACAACTAATTAAACCCAAGATCCTTCAATAATTTTTATTGGAAAATCAGTAAAAGATCTTGGGTTTAATTAGCTGTAATGAACTCCATAAAAGTTTTAACTTTTTTGTAGAGCTATTTTTTTGGACTATTGTTATCACTCTTATCCCTAGGGCTTAGACAACATTCTTTATTCAAAGAATATACTTGTCATATCTCTAGTTATAAAGGACAGTGACAAGAATATCTTTTAATAAAAACATATAATCACCGCCCTACTAATAACTACAGAATTAAAGGAAATAGTAAAATCAAATAAAATAAAAGTATATTGTCACATCGCTACTAATAACTACGGAATTAAAAGAAATGCTAAAATCACAAAATAGTCAAGTAACCACAAGAATATTCTTTAATAAAAGCATTTCATCATGGCCCTACTAATAACTACAGAATTATTAGATATGGTAATATTACAAAATAGTAAAGTAACAACAAGAATATTCAGGCCTTTCAGTTTGAATGCTTAATGCTCGACTGACCATACCACAAACTGCCGACCAGCTTGTACAATACCTAATATTTCCAAGTGGTCACCCATCTTAGTATTGGACAGGGTCTATGTTGCTTAAGTTCGTCGATCTAGTGGGAACCTGTGTCTCTAATGTGACTTGACCATACAATTAATATTCCAAAGTGGTCACCAATCTTAGTATTGGACAGGGTCTACGGTGCTTAACTTTTATGATCTGAAGGAACCGGTGTCTCCAACATGACATAACTGTATGGTGGTGAGGGTGAGAAGATGGAGGGGAGAGGACGGGTTGTGTTGAAAAGGATTTAGGGATTCAAACCAAAAATGATTTTATGCTCAAAAATTGCCTTTTTTTCCCTCCATTTTTTTCTTCCATTTTCTGTTTCCCTTCTTGTTTTTGTTGGTTTGTTTTTCTGCTCCCAATTCAGGCCTAATTATCTAATTAATTGGGGCAATTAAGATAAACAAAAATGAATAATTAATTGGTTGCCATGGAAACTGGGGTAATAAAATAAAGAGTGTTTGGCTGCCAATGCTGAATGGAATGGCCGAAGGGTAATGAGGAGAGTTTAAAAGACTGTTTATCTACATCATCATCTTTGTCTCTTTGTATTGATCCTTTTACCCAGAGACATAGCAAGGGAGGGGGGAGGGAGCCCTCAAATGCCAGGGGAGTGGCATTAAGAGAGGGTAAAAGTACATAATAATAATCGTAAAAAGCGAACAAAAAATCTGAAATTTTATAATAAAAATTAGTTTTTAAGGTTGTTTGTTTGTATTTTGGCTTATCAATCTTTTTAGGTTTTTTAATGCTACGAACTTTCATTGTTTGTATACACGCATAGTTTTATCTTTATATAACAATGTTCTCTATTTAACCCATAGCCAGAGGGTATGTGGTGATTCATACTTTTCCCAAAAGTATTATTCCAAATATAAACGTATATAGAATGACTGGGATTCGAATTCGTGTACTATGATGGCCAACTGCCTACCGACAAGGCCAAATAAATTTCCTCATAATCCTGACGTCAGACTGCCTACTCACAAGGCCAAATGGACTTCTCCATGATTCCAAAGTCCAACAGCCTACTCACTATGCCAAACAAACTTCCCTATGATTTCAAAGTCCAACTGCCTACCCACAAGGCCAAATGGACTTCCCCATGATTCCAAAGACTGACTGCCTACCCACAAGGCCAAATGGACCTCCCCATGATTCCAAAGTCCAACAGCCTACCCACAAGGCCAAATGGACTTCCCCATGATTCCAATGACTGACTGCCTACCCACAAGGCTAAATGGACTTGCCTATGATTCCAAAGTCCAACTGCCTACCCACAAGGCCAAATGGACTTCCCCTAAAGAGTAAAAAGGATTGTGCAGAAGAAAGAACAAAGGGAAGAAAGAAGAGGAAGGCGAGAGATAATATCCTATGTTTTTGCTGGGAATGAATTTATTGTTCATGAAATTAGGAAATATAAAGTAAAGGCATCGGGAACGTAAAAAGTACAGAAGGTGGATGAACAAAAAGTTTAATGACTTTTCATCACCAGACATTTCATCACAGTGTTTTTATCACGTGGACACTTAATTACCCCGACATTGAGAACTTTAATCACCCCAAAGAAAAAAATTACATTTAATAAATGTAATAATATTATTTATATAATTATGTTTTTATTGAATTAAATTTTTAGGACCTTTGACAATTTTGTTCAAAGACAAATGACATATACTCTAAGTGAAAATAGAGTGACAAAATTTTATGAAGAAGGTATTTCTTTATGGAAACATCACTTGCAGAAATGTATTGAGTTGGGTGGATCTTATGTAGAAAAATAATTTTGTAACTTTCATAAATAAAGTTTTTCTTTAATTTGTCTCAGAACTTTTTGATTTATCCTTATTGTGAAACACACCTCAGAATGAACTCTTCCAATCACTATAAATTAGCAAAAGAGATCACACTTATAATGATTGGAAGAGTTCACTCTGAGGTGTGCTTCACCCACAACACTAATATTGAATTATTTGGATCTTATGAAGGAAAATCATTTTGTAACTTTCATAAATAAAGATTTTCTTCAATTTGTTTTCAGGACTTCTTGATTTACAGAACACATGTGAGAAATAACTTTTATGAAGCACTAAAGACAGGTTAATGTTTCATAAAAATTCAATCAATCTTCAATTCAGCCTAATTAAAGTAACCATGAAATTAAAATTGGATTGAGCAACCAACACAAACAGTTCTGACTTTAAAGACATTTAAATGAGGTTCAGAAAAAAATTGAGACCAATTGGTTGGGAAATAAACCTTATTGGGGTCATGATTTTAAAGAACATAAGTGAATGAAGACATTCAAGGATTCCTGGAATTATACAGACGTGGTGGTCATAAGTTACTTTATCTAGTTATAATAATAATAATAAACACAAAATTCGAAATGATTTATAATGACATCGTATCTTTTAACAGAATGACGTTTATGCAATTTTGAATTATATTAATTATTAAAATACAGGGGTGGCCATAAATCGCCTCACCAAGTGGCCATAACTCGCTTTATCTAGTTTTGATAATAACTAGCAACTTTAGCCCGGCGTTGCCCATGCTTTGCGAATGTGGAATGTTGTAATATCGTTGGGTGTTTGTCTTATTTAGCCTTAATTCGCCAGGGCCGATATATCGGTTCTTTAGGGTTTAAAGTGTTAACGGCTCTTACAAAAATACAACAACAGAAATCGTTTTTAAAAAATAAAAAACACTAAATATTTTATTTTTAATATAAACACAAAATTTGAAATGATTTATAAACAAAAACATAATTAAATTTACATCTTATCTTCTAATAACATCGTATCTTTTAACAGAATGACGTTTGTTCTATTTGGGCATTTGTGTTTATTATAATTAAAACTAGTTAAAGCCACTCATGTCCACCCTATTAATGGAATGGTAAAAATTCGAACTAATGCATTACAATTCTGAGATCAGACTGCCTACACACTAAGCCACTGCAACTTCCCTAATGCACCACTAGGTGTAATGGTTGATAAATTGCGACAAAAAACACACATACACAGAACTTAATTACATTGTTATACACACACACATGAATACAGGGGTGCCCATTGAGTCGCTTTCTGAGTGACTATAGGTAGCTTTACCTAATTTTAATAATAATAAACACAAAATTCGAAATGATTTATAAACAAAAACATAATTAAATTTACATCTTATCTTCTTATAACATTATATTTTTTAAAGGAAATAAATATCAGTAGATAGATAGATAGATAGATAGATAGATAGATAGATAGTTAGATAGATAGATAGATAGATAGATAGATAGATAGAT
>JAUZSX010332756.1:0-10959 GCA_034780655.1 Idiosepius hallami | reverse complement strand
GTAAAAAAAAAAAAAAAAAAATCGTCAAAATAAAATTGTTTTATTATTTTTAGTAGCCACTAGGAAAAAAAATTACACGAAAATACAAGTGTTTAACTTGCAATGTAGAATTCTGAAAAGTAGAAAATTATATTTAAAATTATTATAATTATATATATATATATATATATATATATATATATGTATATGTATATATATAATTTTCAACTCTAAAATTTGAAACCAACCAACAATTCTGTGATTGGGCACACTTTGTTTCATATTGTAAACACCATATAAATAATAATAATCCAATAATTAAATTATTTCAATATTATAATCTATTCTACTTTATTTTATTATTTTTTTTTAATCATTCTTATTCCATTAGACCTTAAGCCCTTTCTCTTAACTCTGAACTTCCTTTAGAGCAATTATCTTTGTTATATTCTATTCCTATTTGGATTATTATTGTTATTCAAATTCTGGATATCTGCTAAAAAACAACAACTAAAAATATTAATATGTTTGAGAGAAAAAATCCTAAAATACATAAATAGTATTTTGATAAAATGCCAAGCAACACCAGTTAACCCTAATAGTTTAGATTCTTTATAAATACTAAAAAATATTAAATTGAATATAAAAATCTCATTTACCATCACACTTCTATATATATATATATATATATATATATATATTTAATATATCAATCTTATTAATCTAAGTGATAAGATTGCTTAAATCTATAGCTAGAGTGCTCGATATCAGCAATAAAGCGTGTATATTAGTTAAGTGTATACACAGAGTCAACAGCCGTCGGCAACTGTCAGTTTCTCCCTTACGTGGTTTTCAGGCCTGATGACTGTGTAAGCGAGAAATGGCTGTTGACTACACTTATATATATCTTCCTTAGTTTTATATACATTCTATTCTCAAACTAATGTTACATAATTCAAGTGTGTGAAATATATCTTTGTCAAGGGTCTTTTCTATGCACTTTCTCAAACCCATCTTTTCAGTTGGTTTCTGCTGTAAAAAGGCAGACAAGCAACAAGCAAAACAAAAACAACTCAAAGAAACCATCATTTTTTTTTTAAAACCTAACTGATTTATTCTTAACTTTATTATTTTTTTTTTTCACTCAACATATATCATCTTCCAAACTGGTTATGTTTGAGGCTGCTGCCAAACAGGTTTAACCATGTGCTGGCTGAGTACAGGAAGCTGCTGACCAGATGATATCACAATTTCTTGTCAGATACACTGATATCTTCAACTTGGGGTCAACAATATTTAACACTAACAGAAATAATTTACCATCTGAATAATCCAAATTAGCATATATTTTAAAAGAATCTTTGCAAAATTCAAAGTATGTCAGTGTTGGAAAAATGAGAGTGCAATACTTCCTGTTATCCTCAAATACAACTGAAAAGAGGCCAGGAAACTAATTTCACATGACCAAATTGTTCTCTTATTAAAATGTTGAACAAGAAAGTGATGAGAAACTACAATACAATTTTAAATTATTTTAAATGGTAGGAAAAGTCAATTATTTTTATGGATGAGAAATTCTTGAGGATTTCTATTAAAACAAAAAAATAGCGGAAAATATTATGTTTACAGGAAAACATGGTTATCCTAAATTCAATCTTCATCCCAGAAAATTTAGACTAATGTTTCAGCAAACAAAGAATTAATTCCCCAAAGTCTACAAGATTCATGGTTAATAAACAATTATATATTCTATGGTGAAAGGAAGTAGCAATTTAGATAGTAATTTTTGCAATGTCAATTGGACATTAGTGGGACGCCTGGCAGTAATGGGAATACATAGATTACTTGTGATTTTGTTATAGCTGTTTTTGGTTATCCATTAATATTCTGCTGTGGAAGTGAATAAATTGCCAAGTAGATGGTCGGGGGGTACTAATAAGATGGAAATCAGTCAAATGACCAGATTTTTGGAGGTAACAGCTGAAAAAGAGAGGGGGAAAATTGTTTGATAAAAAACACTTTTTATGGCGAACTAGGCTATACATTTGTTGTGCTACCCAGAACCTCTTTTTGCTTATCTTTTTTGTTTGATACCACAATTGGACAGTAAAATTGTAGGTTTATGATTTTTTTCTGAAATTTAAAATAATTTTGTCTTTTCTATTCTGTTATTTTGGCAAAATACCCTTTTCCTTCCCTTAAACTCAGTAGGTTTCATCTTATCCTACATATGGGGTAAGTTGAGCCTTTTTAAAAACACTATTTTCAAGTGCTTTAAAACATGGTCAAAGGTAAATGGAAAGTGTTCAATTTAACAAAAGCATAGACTGGATGACACCAGGTAAAAAACAAACTTAAAGGTGCTTCTTCTTACCCTATCCTTCCTATGTTAACTTCTCTTTTTGAAATCTACAACTTTTATCTGTCTCCTCTATTGTTTTAATCAATAAAAAAGATTTTGCAAAAAGTATTTGCTTCTACTCATTCTATTTTTGTGTAAAAAAAAACAACAAAAAAACTTTACTCTGTACCAAATACCTGTAATTACTAAAGTGCGTTTTTTGCGTTTATGATAAAATCCTTACCCCTACGTATGGGTTGAATATTACAAATACTGTAAAAAATATACTGTTTAATGAAAATCGAGTTTTTGACATTAAAATTTAATGCAAAAATGTTTTTTATCTCTGCAATCATGAAAAAAAAAAAAAGTAAAGAAAAAGTATCCTGAAATTACAAAGTTAAATTTAATTCAAAAGAGCATCCATAATTTACTTCTCTTTCAATTAGTTTTAAAAAGGAAACTATTATTTTATTTTACATGCTCATCATTGCTAATGCTGGCTGTCTGTTTCCTGTACGAAAAGGCCTTATTGGAATAATTTAATTTCTCAATGTTATCTCTATAATTATTGATTATTTTTTCAATCATTGAATTAAATACAAGTATCCCTTTCTAAAATTACCCAATTTCTTTAATCAAAAACATTCACTAATTTTCTATTATAAAAACAAAACAAAAAAAATTTGTCATATCAAATAAAATTTAGCTAGAAATGGATAAACTCTTTTAAAGTTTATTAAAAAAAAAATAATACGCAAAACACAAGCATGTGATATCATCGTGTGTCGTCGAAGTAAAATCAAAGTGAAAAAAACAATTGTCACTTAAGTAGGGGAAAATATCTCGGAAAAAAAAGGCATAAAAAGCAATCAATATCAATGATTAAATAATGAATAACGGTGATTATTATTTGATTTTATGTTAAAATGTCGCAAGTTGTCCTTGTTCTTATTTCAACTAAACTAGTTATTATATTTTCTAAAATTGGTTTTAAAACCATAAAAAAACAGTTAAATGTCTTTCTTTATAAAAAATTTTTTTAAAAAAATCTAAAATGGCTTTTACTTCTTTTACTTAGTTTCAGTTTCATAATTTCTAAATTTTCAAAACAGTAAAACATTAATAATAACATTGAAAATGATTTTTAAATAAGTGTAAAAATAAAATCAAAGATTTGGTATTTTAAGAATTATAAATTCTAAATGTTTTTTTTTTTTTGGGGGGGGTAGTTAGTTTATTTATTTTTATGCTTTGATTGTGTTATTACAAATAAGGAAAAAAATTAACATATCTTTTCAGATATTTAGTTGAAATTTTGGGCGCCTGCCTTGGACTTGATCAACAAGAAAAATTTTTTTGACGTAAATAAAACGTGTGTGTATGGGGAGGGGAGCAAGATTAAAACTTTAAAAATTTTACTTTTATTCTGGTAAACTCTACTGAATTTAATTTCCTGGGTTCAATAATTTCAGAAATTAATTGGCGTTAAAAAAAAGAAAGAAGACAAACTGAATTTAAAAAATGGGGGGATGTTTTATTTGATTATTGTTTTGTTTTTTTTTTTTTGTAGCGTGTTTTTTACTTTAAATGTTTTGGTATTATTATTGCAGGAAAGGAACGGATTTTCGGGTTGTTAAAAAATGGAATGGTAATTCTTAATGTAATTGCTACAAACGGAAAGTAACTGTTAACCGACTTACTGTTTTAATAAAAATAGAAAACAATATCTAAACAAAACAATTTTTTATTAACCAGAGAAAAAATGTAAGCAATACAACAAAAACTATCATTAAAAAAAAAATTAAAAAAAAAAACTTTTTTTAACGAAAGAACAAACACAGGAGGCAATAAAAATCTTATTTCTTTTCTTTATTTTTTGACGAACAAAATAAAGGTAATTAATTATTTAGCCTGTATAATTCCCCACACACTATAAAAAAATAGTGGATAAGCTAAAGTTTACTGATTACTTATTTTGTGGCACTAGGAATTTACGTTTTTTTTTTAAACCCGAAAATTCGTTCCTATCATGCATAAATACCAATGTTCCTTTTCGTGTGTGGAGAAAATGTATGAATGAATGAATGAATACACATGTGTTTGATTATTGTTATTATAATTAAAAGAGTATTAAGGTGGGGAGACGGAAAAGAGATTTTACTTACGTTAAAAATCAACCCCAATTGCATGAATGGATAAACGGCACTGACGGCAGTTGTTGGTCTAACTGAAGACTGGAAGTAATGGAGAGTGGAGTGGACAAGCGGGGAGGGACACTGCCTTCCTTTCCTTTCTCTTTATTTCTATTAATTTTTGCGTACATCAAAATGGATTATAGCGACAAAAAGGAATAATTCTATGACGACCAGGCGACAGAATAAAGAACCAACAACCGGCAGCAGCAGCAAACGGAGTTTTTAATGATATTTCCTTTTTACACCTGACACATTAAAAAAACAATTGCTTTTTGTGGTTGGTTGTTGGTCGATGATGTGGTAAGAAGAAGTGTAAGTCACAAGTGTGGTTGGTAGTTGTGTGTGGTGACTGGTGTGTGGTGTAGTGGTGTGTGGTGTGAACCTGTAACTCTACAGGTGACAATAGGTGGTGGTGAGGTGTCACTTATTTCTTTTATAAATTTCATCAGTATTTTTCATATAGTCTTTTATTTATTTATTTTTTAGTAATAGTTTAAGTCTAGATAGCGGCAACACCAGTCACAACCCACAGTTTTTACTGTACGTTTATTGGATTTGGAAAGAAATATAGAGAAGGGAAAGCAGCTGATTGAAGTAGAGTACTTCGTGGGCTGGGAGGTGGATTCCTTTGATGATTATCTAAAAAGGTTCTTGAAAATTCTATCAAGCCAGCCAGGTCTGTTGAGTGTTGATTTATTTTAACTTCTGTGCGCGCGTTGTTGTTGCGTCTTAGCTTGCATACACCAACACACCACTCACTCTTCTTACTTACACGACACGTGTGTGTAGTCGCGGTGACAACTAAGATAGTAATATTTTTTCACGTTTTTTTTCAACTACTAGTGGTGGTTGTGGAGTGTGGACACAAACCTCTTGCCCCTAGTTGTTGTTTTTAGAAAGAAAAATGAATTTTAAAAGAATTGTTGATTCATCAAAAAATAAATATAATAAAATAAATAAATAAAAATAAATTGTTTTATTAAATTTAATAATCCCTTTTCCTTCCCTCAATAGAATTTCTGAATTATCGACTTGATTTTATTTCTTGTAAGCCATATTTTTTTATGCAAAAAAATAAAATAAAATATATAAAAAAAACATTTCTTTAAGTATTGTTAAAAGTCACAAGACCTGTTTTTAGAAGCTGAAATTAAAATACACTCACAACTTAAATGGATTTGGAAGAAATCTACAATTAATTCAAATGTTTCAATGGTCGTTGCTCGCTCTCTCCACCTTTCTTGTTGCTCTCCATTTCTGGGTTTTGTTTCATTTAAACTCAAAGAAAGAAAGATATCTAAAATCTTTCAAAAATATTTAAATCAAATGAGAGAGAGGGAGAGAGATAGAAAGAGTGTAACGAGGAGGGGAAGAGGGGAGATAAATTTCTTAACTTTAGTTTTGGCAAGAACAATTTATTAATAATAATGATTTTATTTAAAAGCGTAACTTTAAGCTTAGTTTAAAAAATTGTGGGAAAATGCACAATGCGCAGAAGAGAATATGAGAAATTCGACTAAAAAGATAGTTCTTGTTAGGTTTACTTTTGGCCACTAAACGCGTGCAAATGCTTTCATTATTGCGTAGTAAAAAAATGAGTGGATATTTGCGAATGCAAATCTAATTGTTAACCTTAACTAGACTCTTCCGTGACCTATTCACTTCTTTTAAACAATGAATATGCATCATCCTTAAACAGACATACTACAATCACCAAAATACCACGTTTACTCAGGGGCTGATCCTACTTTACCTAAACCCCAATGAGATGCTTAGCACAGCAGTCAGTCCAGTCAGTAGACCTGGCAACCTAAGGCAAAACACACACACGCGCCGATATTTCGGCCTTATCCTTTGGACATTGACTTAGAAAAAATTACCAACTAGTAGTCACTCAAAGCCTTTCAATTAAAGAGTCATGTAAGGGTTGATATATCGATATGTCTATTTTTGTCTTAAGTTACTAACCTATATCACTTGAAAAATGGCGTCAGAAAGATTCAACATTTTGTGTTTAAGAGGGGGGAGATATTTCTGAAAAATAACAGAATAGAAAGCACAAAATGTTTCATTTTCAGAAAAAAAATTCTAGACCTACAACTTTACTGTCCAAATGTGGTAAAAAAAAATGGGTTACGCCTAGTGCAACCTCAACCAATTGAAACTGATTGAGTCAAATGATTCAACTTTCATTATGATTCTTTTTATCCGTTCATCGGCATCTTAATGGTTTTGAACACTTTTTTAAGCGAGTATGTTCCAGCGATTAACTTGAATCGAGAAATGTATCCACTTCTCGTTTAGACTTTAAAATATATCGTGGCCCTACCGTTCGCGAAGCAGTAACGGTTCGGTGACGGTGGGTGGGCTACTCAAATAACTACACACTACCCACACACAACACTGATTTATCTGTTAACTGGATGTTAACACTTCAACCTGTCGAGATGCAATGCATAGATTTTGTTCTTTGTGCATTACTCGTGCGGGCGCACCTTCAGATCAACGTATCAGAAGGGATTACGGCGTTAAATCACGTGACGCGCGGACGACGTTGTAAACAACAGTTCAGCAAAACAAAGCAAAGCACGTGGAAATCATATTTCTCCGATTCAGTTCTGGAGCCGATTTCAAGACCCAAAAGAGTATAAAAAAACACTAAATAGACTCTTTCTCTCTCACTCGGCACAGCACCCATTAGAATCTTCGAACCGCGTTTATTTAAAATACAGCATAAAAACAACCAATCCTAACGAGGATTATATTTTCATATTGTTTTTCTTAATTTAAACGAAAAAAAAAAATTATAAAATCTTTCTCAAACTTGACCAAAATATTCCGATAAAATTGTAACATTAGACAGTGACATAAAACAAGTAAAATCTTTAAAGATTAGAAAATTTGAGGTTCCATTGAATAATGATATTTATTTTAATAATGAAAATTTCCCACGGCTATTAATCCCAATCATTACTCACGAAAAATCTACCAAAACCTGCAACAATAAGAGTTCATTTCTTTTAAGAAATATATTTATAAACAATACAATAGAATTAACTAGTTCTTAGAATCATCAGCGATGCATCATTTCATGACAATGCTTTTATTTTGAAAATATGGCGAACATCAAGAGCAATATAGCTATAAAAAGTATTTTGTCATATATAAAAAAAAGACTGTTATGGGCAACACCAGTAGCAAACATTAGAGGATTTGAAAAAATCTATGAAGATGACCAAGAAAAAAAGTTCTCGGAGTGGGGCAAGAATGTACCCCTAATACTCTCACCTTAGAGCGAGTGATCTGCTCCAAGAATCTGGGAACGGTCAGTTAGGATACGTTAAAAATATGAACAAATAAGTTTATATTCCAATACTTCCAAATCCAGTGCTGATGTTAATAAGAAGAGTTTCGTCAGCTCTAGCATTCGTCACGTCTATTGATATTAAAATTTATTTATTAATTGATATCCTTTCTGTTGATCGGTTTTTGTTTCCAGGATAACGCGTGTTCAAATCCCGGTCAAAACCATTGCATTCACCTTAAAAAATGGCCTTGTGCCAAACTTGGCTGGTGCTGCTGTTCAAGTAAATATAATATCAACCTTTTTAGGTCGTTTAATGCCGAGAACAATTATTTTTTGATAGATTTCTTTTTTATACACGTAGTTTTCTTAATAACACAACGTGCACTATTTAGCTCTTAGCTGGGTTTCATACCTTTTCCAAGGGTATTATCAAATTATGAACTCAAATGGAACGACTGGGATTCGAACTCACGAACTTTACGATTACGAAGTCTGGCTACATACCTACTAGGCCAAGTGGACGTCCGCGTTGTTTCTGTGTGTGACAATTTTATTTTATCTTCTCATGCAACCAACCTTGGCAAGTGAGGTACTAAATGAGATCATTATAACGTGTGGAGGGTTTAGATAATTGGTGTGTGTGTGTGTGTGTGTGTGTAAGAGAGTTTGCTTTAGAAATGCTTTTACAAATTAGATTATTAAAAGAGCTTGCTTATACTTACTAAGTATCAATCAACAAGAGGCGTCTTTTCGGATTCAGTCAACCGAAATATTTCGATGCCATTTTGGAATACATCTTTTTTTTTGTCATTAGATATTTTGTATGACGTCATATCCACGGAAAATTGCTATACACAACCTAACTCTACCCTTCCGTAATAAGCTAAGCGAAAAGTAGGGAAAACAGCTATTATTTGTACCAGTGAACGGAAAAAATTCTAACTTGATAACAAATTCGTTCTCAGGAATTGACAAATGATTATTCTAGAAGGAATCCAAAATCAATATTCTTTCTCTCTTTCTTTCTTTCTTCCTATCTTTCTTTTTCTCTTTCTTTCTTTCTTTTTTTCCTTTCTTTAACTTGTGGAAACCAACAGTTTTGACATTTTTTTAAAAGGACAAACAAACCTTTTAACAGAATCAATATTTGCTTTTATTTCTATCGAAAATAAAACATTTTAAGAAACAAAAAGTAATCGTACAAATTCTGACTCATCTGGATTTTCGATAAAAATCTAATCCATTGCCGTTTAATGGATATAAACAGAATAAATTTAAAACCCCTTAGCAAAGCTAGATGTAAATGTAGAAAAGGGAAACAGGGAATTGTACCTTAAGATAGATATTTAAAATCGTTGACTTGTATTTCGACATAGATTAACTTTCCCGCATGATTCTCTGTCGAAAATTTAATTAATGGGTGTCCAGAAATATCACGAAAGTTAAAAACAGCACAAAATATGACCTTGAGCTTCGACCTTTACATTGAAAAATAGTGTGCACCATCTCTCGGTCTGAGACCTTCATCATGCAAGGTTTGGTCATGATCGATCTAGTGGTTCGGGTTGTAGGAGAGTTGTACACACTCGCGCGCACGCATACGCACACACACACATACACACACGAATGGCATTTTATGTATAGAGATGATACATCGGCCTTGGCAACCTAAAGCAAAAGACAACATAGCAAATCAAAGCCATTCTATTGGAAGATCATGGAAAGAGGGTCCAAAGAAGTCGGTGTCTAATTTACAATGAAATTTTCATATAAACCTAATTTTTTTACATCAACTCCATTTTTGTCTAATTCGCACTGAAAGATGGTCAAAAATGGGGTATCGATTTCTTGCATTAAAACACTAGAAAACTAATTATGAACATAAGTCTACGCCCGAAAACCTTTTTCCAAATAGATGAATTGTAAAATTGTGTTATATTGTTTGTATTCACGTAAAATATCTTTATATGAAATTTGGAATCGATTGGTCAGTAGAAAAATATTAATAATCTCGACGCATGTCTAATCTGCAACATAAAAAAAAATTGCAGAATAATCCCTCAAATAATTCAGAACTGAAAAAATATTTTTGAAAAAAAAAAAAATTACTGGAAATTTGTGCAGAAATAATATTGCAAAGTCTGGGGTCAATATTGTAGTCCAATAAGTGATCCTAATGTCTATCCTATTCTAACAGAGTAGAATTGATTTTTCTGAAAAAAAAAAGGTATCCCTGCAAATGAGTCAAGGATCCTTAGTAACGTACATACAGTTGATATACAAACTGTCAGAGCGCGAAATGTAGTGATCCGATTTTTTGTGTTGATTTTTGCACAAACAACCGTATCGGTGGAAATAGAAGAATTATGTCAGTTAATCTCTTGAAATAGATGTAGAAACTCAACGAAGTAGATATAATTATAAAATTACAAATCAAATCCTATTTACACAACACAAGCTAAACAAGCAATGCTGTTGCTGTGCTTCTTAGCCACATATCAGCCCCCACGCAGAATATGCCTTGACTCTAAAAAAATAATAAGTTGCCCCCTCAACATACTGGAACATTCGACTATATACATACATACACAAACATATATCGAGATAGACAGAAAGAAAGATGGATTGGTAGATGCATATTTCAATTGTGTTAATGATTTTCTAATTAATCCTAACAATAAATTATTTTGGTGATTTTTTGCATTACAATCTGTGAAGCCAAGAAGCCTTGCGGGCCTTAAGGAGCTTGCAACCTCTAGGGAGCTTACACCTTCCCTGCAATTGCGGGGTCTTCGGAGGCCCTAAGAAGCACGGCCCTGTAAACGAAAGTATGAAAATGACAACAAATCTTTTTAAATGTATTAAGAAGAACCAAGAAGAAACAGAATAAAAACCATCCTTTGCCTCCATTACCAGAAATAAGTTTGAAATGGATTTGGCGATGCGATGCAGCACGTCAGGTGGACCTTCAGCTAAAAGAGAGTTGCCCGCATTAGCTAACACACACTTCTTTTTTTTTTTTTTTTCTTGGCGTCACTCGTATGACTGTCCTCCGTTTTGGATCTGTGGACCCTTTCATGGAGGACGCCTGTGCGTGATGTCTTTTAACGTGGGGAGACTGATGCACATGCAGT
>JAUZSX010332755.1:0-24241 GCA_034780655.1 Idiosepius hallami | reverse complement strand
TTTACCGGTGAGGAACACAACGTGATGAAAGGGTCCTCAGGAAAGTTAAAAAAAAAATTAAATATCTAATGGTAACTTGTCTAATATTGTTTTATTTAGGAAAATATCTGTATATATGTCTTTTGACTTAAAAAAAAAAAAAAAGATATATTATAGGATTGTATTATTCTGATCAAGAATATGTCTTTAAAGAACGACATCGTCAACATCATCATTCCACTAATTCAACATAATCAACTCCAACTTGACCATCTTGTCACCAAAAAATAAAATCCTTACATATTTTTGTTTGTATTTTATATTTTATCTTGCTTCTATACGCTTAAAAAAAAACTATTCATAACAGAACTAATTAACAACAAAGGGAAATGGATCTTTTACCCTTAGCTGTGCTTCTGTATCCACTCCTGGTTTAGTGCAGAGAGACAGCATGTGAAGGAGATTGCGACCATCCATGTTGGTAGACTGGAGTCTGCTAATATCATGAACTTTTTTGATCAGACGAAGAGCAACGTTATATTTGCTCACACATAGAGCAGACTGGAAAAAAAAAAAAGAAAAATTAAGTGAAAAACAACTTATCCAAGCAAGGAAAGAAAATCCTAAAGGAAAGGAAAAAAAAGGCTAGATGATATGCCAAGTTTTGTTGTAAAAAGATTTGCTGAAAAATTACACAGTATGTAATAACTATCACCGAAGTTAAGCATAGTCGAGCCTGGTCAGTAGTTAGATGGGTGACCATTTAAGTATACCAGGTACTGAACAAGGGCAAGTAACAAACCTGCACGTGGTGCCCTTGCTATTCCTATCAAGGAAATCAATTGTAACACTACGCACATCACTATGCGATACGCTATGATGATGATTAAAGAATATGTTATTAGGGCTGTTACAAGAATGTTATTTAATAAAAGAATGGCATTACTAATAAGTAAATAATTAAAAGAAATGGTAAAATAATTTATAAATAAAAATATAAATCCTTACTTCGATGCCACTTCTAAGGTCCATTCCATTAGAATCCAACATAACATATGCAACATTCTGAAGTTCAGACGCAATTGCTTCCTAAAAATGATTAAGAAAAAAAGTTTTTTTTTTTGATTATTATAAAAATGTTGATAAAACATAGAAATTAAAAACAATTAAATAGTTTTATATTATTGACCTCAGCAATGAAACCAAACTGAAGAAAACAAATTACATTATAGACAAAGATTTGAGGAATATTAGATAAGAAAAAAAACGCTAAATTAGTTATCCATATCACGTTTATTTGATTTAAGGTTGAATAGGGTTTTTTTCAATAGAATTGATTTTTTAAAAAATCAACTATTTAATTAATTAAATAGTTGATCAGTGACTGGATTTTGGTATGTTATGACTGTTACATTCTTTTTTATTCTACTTATTAATTAATAAATAATAATACAAGATCCATTGAAACAAAAATAACTTTTGGTGTTGGACTGTAAAACAGACGCTGAACACACTTTCATTTTAAACTTTAAAACAAAACAGTGCATTTGTAATAACCAAAGGGAAACAACTCTTCATTAATACATAATGACAACTCAATATTGTTTCCTTTAGTTGAGAATGACTATAAGTAATACTGTATGATAAAATTTGGTAAATGATTTGGCCACTGGGGAAAACCCAGTAGTTTTTCATTTTATATATACTTGGTGAGCAACACCAACCAAGTTTGGCACAAGGCTAAATTTTAAGGTGAATTCAATAGTTTTGACTGGAATTTGAACTTGCGTACTACGATTCCAGAGCTTGAGCTTTTACCAATGCTCCACCTTTGCTATTAGTTTTTCATTTATGAGTTAAAAAAAAGATTTCTTTTTAATCATAGATTTAGGTAAAAAAAAAAAGACAAAAAAAAATTCATAATAAAAATTAAAGGTTGCAAGAAAACTGTAAGTAAAATCTTTGCTGTTAAGCAATTACAAACTGACCTGAAAGATTGGATGAACTTTCTTTTCTGGTCGATTAGCAATATTTCTGATGGGCTGCCATTTCCAAATGGGTTTGCGATTCCTGTCGGCATTTTGAGCCTGTTTCTTTAATTCTTCTGCCGCAGGGGGAATTATCACATTTTCTTTTACACTTGCCCCTTGTTGCAGCAACATTATGGCACAACTGAAAGGAATACGGAGCAAGAAATTCATTTAAAAGATCAGTGAAACAAAAGAGGAAAAGAAAAATGTATGGCGATGATATTCTATAATTCAATAATTATTAGTTTGATTATCAAATGTAACAAAATAATAAGATTAATTCTTCAATGTAACAGATTAATTAACTCTTCGCCCCATGAAAACAAATATAGATTGATTGATTTATTTAATCAGCCTATCAATCCTCATTAGGTTATTCAATGCTGAAAACTGATTTTTAGCTCTACTTAGTTTACTTGTTTTACAGTTTTAGCTTGTTTGTTTGTTTGATGGTGGTCAATTGTCTTAAATCATTTTTTGAGAGGAAAAAGTTTAGTTATAGTTGAGTTATTTTTTCTTTTTTTTTATTAAGGGGGTTGGTGTTATATTTTTAGGTATTTATTCTGGTCTCTCAAAAATGAAAGAACATTTGTGCTTATGAGAAATACAATCTTGTAACTGCAAAGATTGGCAAGACATGAACTGGGCAGAGGCAGCAGCGTTTTTCGTCAGTATTCAGTAAGATAAAAAAGATATCGTATACATGTAAACAAATGTAAACAAAACCAACAGAAACTGAATTTACACCAATACAAAATGTCTCTATAGTAACTTGATCATACAAATGATCTGCTACAAACTTAACTTTCACTTCCGGTCATTTATCACCCTCTAGTTCTACTACATATTATGATTCTGATGTTAAGATAAAAGCTTAAATCCTATTAATAGAAATGTAAATTTTTGTTTTGAATATAAAAAAGTACATTTTAATGTTTACCAACCTGTGTATCTATTTTCATTCAGACTATTGTCTTCACCTTTTTTTTTTTTCATGGTTGTTGTTTTCACCAGATTTCAACCAACTAATAGTCTGGTCTGCTTCAGACTTATAAACAGTAAGTGAATAGAAAATATTGAGTTTAGAAAATGTATCGAAAGCAAATACTACTGAAATGCCCGTCTTCAGAAGCTGCCCACCTGGAAACATAGATAAGCATTTCAATCCAAGCCAAGGACAGTAATTGTTGTGTATACATTTCCTAGATTCAACATTCCTATCTGGTCATGGTTAATACGCCAGAAGATTAGTTGGCTAAATTATGATGAAAACAACACCAATAAAAAAAAAAAAATGGACAACAGTCCAAGAAAAAAATGGCTATAGAGATTATGAAGTCTAATTTCAAAGGATTAAAAAAAGACTGTTTACCAACCTGTCATGTTTATATCGCACTGCATAAGCAAGGGGTGTATTCCCATGGCAATCTTTACGATTTGTATCAGCATTCATCTAATTAGAAGAAGAAAAAAAAATTACTTTTGTTTTTAATGTGTGTTTTTTTTATGTAAAAAAAGTTTCATAAAAAAGAGTGAAAGAGTTTTTTTTACTTAGAAACAAGGGAAAGTCCACTTGGCTTAGTGGGTAGGCATTTGCACTTTGGAATCATATTATGCAAGTTCAAATCCTAGTCATTCCATTCACATTCATAATAGTACAAATATTCTTGGGAGAGGTATGAATCTCTATCTCCCTTCTAGCTATGGGTTAAATACTGCAAATTATATTATTAAAAAAAAACAGTTAACAAAGGGAATGTTTATCAAAAAATGATTGTTCTTGGTATTAAATAACCTAAAACGGTTGTTATGCTATGAAACAAAACCAAATAAACATAGAAACCAACTATCGAAAGAACAGTATTAAGTTATGAATTTAATAATGAATGGTATTAAAGATATTGCTTTATTTTGTTTGTCTGTTTTGTTTCACGGCATATCAACCATTTTAGGTCATTCATGGCTCACTAATATGTATAATATATGTATCTAAGCAAGACAGCTGTCAGTTAGCAATGCAGACCATTAAACACCTATTCCTCAGATTTACACAAATAAGTAAATATGCATACTAACCCTCATCAGATGTCTGCAACAAATCGTGGCACCTCTACAAGCAGCTCTATGTAAAGGTGTTAATCCAGCAGCATCAGGGTCATCAATCAGTCTATGTTGCATTGCACTGGTCAGGGTTTGAACCAACTCGATAGGATCTGCAGTGCTAAAACTGGGGCTTTAAAAAAAAATATAGTAGATTAAGAATGCATTTATTGCAAAACAAAAAAAAAATTTTTTTTTCAAGTGAAAGAAATGGGCATATAAATAGTTATAAGAACTATAATTATTATATTTAGAACTTATATAAAAAGGGGAAATGAATAGATTCATATATTTCTTAAGAGTATTAGGCAGAGAGTGATTATCATAAAGCAGATGATTTTAACATTTATTAAAAGCCCTAAGTCATCACCACAGAGTAAGAGAAATAAAAAAAATGCAACAACTCCTCCACACACACACACAAATATATATATATATATATATACACACACACACACACGGTGCACAAAAATTTACTGTCCAGTAGAAAAGAATGTAATTTCAAATGAAGGACATTTCCAAAATCCCCTGAAAAACAAGCTATAAATAAATAAAACCTTATAATTGGTAAAAATTACATTGTCTTCAGGTTTTATAATAAAATTTACTATCTATTAGATAAGTCACAATTGTCTATATACCCATAGTGCACAGTAACTTTTTGTACACCCTATAGTGAGATACATTCAGAACTATCTATAAACAAATACAACTGTACAATTATTGGAATTAAATGAATCAATTTCTTGATGCATACCTGTCCATGTCTCCAAATGCATAGTGTAAAGGTAAACGGTTTCTTTTATCTTTGATAAATACATCAGCACCAATCTTAATGAGGAGCTCCTCCACATCGGTGCTGGAATCTAGTTCTCCAGTATTACATTTGACAGCACAGTGCAGAGGAGTCATGCCTTTGCTGTCCAAAACATTAACTTTGGCACCAGCATCAGTTAAAATCTGAACTCTTCTCAATGTATCAGCATCTCGGGCTAAAGAAAAAGAAAGAAAAAAAGAGTTTATTTTGGTAAAATAATATTTAAAATAAATACATCAAATTCAGTCGGTCATTTTTGTTAAATTTTGTAAAAAATAAAAAACCTTTGAATATGAAATTATGTTTATTGATATAAATATATCTTGCTAAGGATGTAAAAGGGAATTTTACAAAATTTTTCTTCAAAAAATATTATAACAAACTAAAAATTGTTTTAGCTTATTTCATTTAATTATGTTAACTTATTATATTCTACTTATTTCTTCCAAATACTGAAATGTGTTGTAAAGAGGAATAAGACGAGAGAGTAGCCTTTGATAAAAGGTTTTATATAAATACACCTAAGTCCAAGGAAGATAACTCGTACAACAGTTCAAATCATAAATACTTTTCATTTTGAAGAATTACTTTTATTTAATTGCAATTATAATAGGCATTAAAACATGTATCAACAATTTTAATGCTTTCTAGAAATCAATAAATAAAAAAATGTATTTTTTGGAAATCTTTTCAGCTGAAGCTTTATAATTTAAGTTTTAATATCTTGCAGACTCTTGTCTCTATAAACACCTGTATCCACTCCCTGACATTTGAAGTTGATAAAAAATAAAATTGAATTAATAATCTTACATCCACTTTGACAAGCTAAATGAAGTGGAGTTTGTTGGGTCAGCGCATTGGTCACATCAAGGTTGGCATGGGCATCCACAAGCATTTTGATTAATTCTGGTTTGCCATTCCTAAACAAAAAATAAAAATAGATTTATTTAAAACTTTAACAAATGGTTACAAAAAACACATTTATTTTTTAGATTAGTAATAAAAAGTTGGTTGTATTATTAAAAATATTTTTTTTTAAATTGAATTGGTATATTGTGTTAAAAATAACAAAGTTAAAAACAATAACAATTTTTATTCCATCCTTTTAACATAGTAATTGCCACCTTTGGAGTCTCTAGACTGAGCGTAGTGTGTAATTGGTCTCTTAATAGATCAATAGGGCTTTGTGCAGGACACAGTGTGCTCATTTGGCGCTGCTGAGCAGACCATCGCTCACCTGCTCACAGACTGCCTACTTAGTGTGCCTTGCCCTGATGTGGATGTGACAGTTACCGCCCGTCGTTTCCTATCTAGATGGAGCGGCACGATATGATGATGATCAAATAAAACAAAGTTTAAAATAAAAACAACAAAACACATTTTTCTCATGAGAATTTAGATTTAACAAAAACATAAGTTAAAGATATCTGTTCAATAATAAAAAATGATTAAGCCACAAAAAAGGAAAAAATGAAATGAAAAAAAGAATTATGAAACAGAAATTTGATTATTGAAATTTTATCTTTTTCCAAAGAAAGCAAAAAGAAAAAAATCAAGTAAAATTACTCACTGAGCAATGAGAAGTAATGGAGTTACTTGTTTTACTGACCAAGAACAGTTTGGATTGGCACCAGCCAAAAGCTGAAGAATAAAAAAAAAATCATAGTAGAAAAGATGAGAAAAGATATTAAAAATTTACTAATAAATTGATGTATTAAAAAAAAATTAAAATTTTCAAGTTTAAGTAACATTAAGAGATGTTTTGGAGTAGACAAAACATCAAATAGAAAAAGGATAACTTAAAAATTAAATTTAAAACCTTTAAAAAATTTATCAATCATTTCTTAATAGATTTGTATTTATTGTCCTGTATAGAGATATTGAACTTCAAAATTATAATTATAAAGACTAAATTCTAGAAATTTCATTTCTATATAAATTGATCAGATTTCTGTTCATTAACATCATTTAAGGTCTTGAAAGAAACCTTTGTTAGCCAAGTTCACACTAACAACAGATACTACTTAAATAATTTCTTTTAAATTATTGGATTATCATCTGAGACAGGCCAATCAACAGACTTTAGATTATTATTTCAAAAAGAAAAACATGACCAGGATTTAAAAAAAAACAATAGAATAAAAAATATATAATTAATTTAAAAAGATATTTTAAAAAAGATTTGTTTGCGTTAACAAAAAAAAAAGGTTTTGATTTTAACTTTTTATGAATGGGGGGTGGGGGCAGATATTTTAAAAGAAATATAATTCCTGCCCATCTAGAATGCTAAATATCTAAATAAATTTTTAAAACTTTTTGACAATTTGGAATTAAAGTTAACAAAATAGAATGGAAAAAAAAAGATCATCTTTCCTTTTTTTTTTTTGACCTATCAACCTCCATGGATTATTTAAGGTCTTTCTTGGGTCAGATCTTCTGATATTTTTTTTGTTCTTTTAGGGATTTAAAAATATTTTTCTATTATTGTATTCAAATATTTTTTATATAATTTAGTGTAGAAAAAGTTTATGTTATTTTAGTTACATATATTATTCTAGTTAAAAAGTTTATATTTCAGATCTGATAAATTTTTAGTTCTTTTAAGAAATTTAAATGTTCATCTTCGATAAAAAAAAAAAGTAATGGAAAGTCTTCTTACAAGTATCTTAACAGCATTAGGTCTGTTTAAATTGACTGCCTGAATCAATGGCACACATCCTTTAATATCTTGGTGGTCAAGTTTGGGTTTTTTGTTTAAGATTAGCTTCAGGCCAGGACAATAATTGACAATTCCTTCTGTTGTAATACTTTTCTCATTCACAGCAGCAACCATAAAATGGACAGCACTCCATTTGCCTGAATAAACAAATGATAAAATTCATAAATAAACAAAACAGTTATACCCAGTTAAGGATATATGTAACCAGTAGGTTAACTGTTTTCTCAAAAATAGTATAAAAAAGTACAACCTAGTTAAATAATTTGTAAAACATATTCTATTTAATGATAAACTCAGCATAAAAAAACAATGTATTAATACATAAGTAGTAATCCATTATTTATAAATGGATTATTATTAATACCATATTTTCTGGCTAATAAGCCAATTTTCAGGGATCAGCTTATTGGGCAGAACAGACAATACCAGAGGTCAAAATTGGTTTCAAAGTCACACCTCTGATCCCCTCATAAACAGTGCTTCAATTCACAGCTGGCGTTAATCAAGAAACAGTAAATAAAAGAACATGTATTCACAAATAATAAATATCTAAATAAATAAACAACAATAAAACAATACAGGCAATATGAATTTATTAAAGTACATGGAATTTATTGCCTTCATCAAAAAGGGAATTAATGCAATTTTTATGAGTTGGCTTATTGGGCAGTAATATGGAAAAACTTATTTTCAGAGCTAAAAATTGACCTCAGCTTATTGAATGAGTTGGCTTATTAGTTGGAAAATAGGGTTTTTTTTCTTTGTGAAGAAAAAGAAGAAAAAAATGTAAAAAAAAAAGAAAGAAAAATAGTAATAATTAGATTAAAAGTTCTTTTTCTTTTTTGTTTAAGTTTTGCTTACCAAGGGCAGCATTGGTAAAAGCTTGGACACTGGAATCATAGTACGCAAGTTCAATCCGAGTTAAAACCATTACATTCAGCTGCCTCAAGCAGATGGGGCTCGTTATCTCGCGAGAGCAACTCATCTAGGTGAAAGGCAACACTGAATGCAAAAAGCCCAGGTCTGTAGAGCACATAAAAATGGCCTTGTGCCTAACTTAGGTTGGTGCTTGACCAAGTAAATATAATATATTTGTAGGCTTACCTTCTTGAACATATTGGTCTTCCTCTGAATGCGGTTGACAGTTTTCTTTAAAGAATTTCTTTTGTACTGTAGCATTCACATCTGATCCAGCATCATCAATAAGCATTAAAATAAAACTACGAGCATTTGCCTGGGCCTTGTCAAGGTCAAATTCATTTTGGCGACGGGGATTTACCTGCAAAATAAACGCAGAAAAAAAATAAAATAAAAAAAACAGTTGGAAAATTATCAAAATCAATCTAGTTTTTTATATTCGGACTTCTGTCCTTTTGGTAATTTGATGTCTTTTACACTACATTTCAGTCTAAAACACATTAAATTACCAAGATGAGGAAACGAAGTCAGAATAAAAAAGTTAATTCTTATATTATGACACCTCATCTCAAAATAAAAATAATAATCAACCTAGCTGTTTGTAACAAAAACTTTGTCTATCAAAAGATCATTTAAATCAAAGTTACTTTTTTCATTTTATGGTAGATGGGTTTTTACTGACATTTAATATATTTCTCAATGCTTTTTTTTTTGGTAACCAATAGTCAGAATAGTAGCAATTTCACCTTTTTTTTCTAAACCAAGTATACAGAATTGAAAAAAAAGTGGTTGGAGGTAATTGAGTATTATACTTTTATATTCAAATTAGCAATAACTGAAATGTTACATGGCTTAAGTTCTAGGCCAGCAGGAGTGAGTGTGCTGAGTAAAAAAAAAAAAAGAAAAAAAAAAAACAAAGAAAAACGCTAGCTATTGCCTGAGCCATTGAGTTGTCAGTTAAGACAGTTATTTGTAATACAGACTTGTGTACAGAAAATTTTGCTACAAGCTATTTCACAGTTTGTAGGGTATGTAAGGCTTCTTCTATTCCTTCTTCTGCTTTCATTGACTGAAAGAATGATCTTTGTCAGCTAACTCCTATACTATTGTGTAAAAGGATCAATAAATAAAATTTCTTTGGCCATAAAATTATCTTAAGGTGACATGTTCTCAAAGCTATACAAAGCTTTATAAAATGTTAGACCCCTCGGCCCACATTGGCTTAACTTCAAGCAATGTCGTTGGCAAAGTCTTTTATTTTCAGGGTTCTTCTTAATGTTGCAAAAACAAACTTTTTGAAGCAACTTGTTATCGAAGAACACAATAATATCCAGTTTAAATCTCATTAAAAAAGTATGCTACAGAGAAAGCAAAAAATAAATTTGCTGCCCAGCACACTACTGGATGTAACAGTTTAAGATGAAGAAGAAGATTAAAAGAACAACTTAAAAGAAATTCTTACCTGCAAATTTTTGTATTTTTGACATGCTCGCAGAAGAGGAGTAAAACCTTCATTATCAACCATATTAGCCAATTGTTTTAAGATATCTTTATCTGGAGATGAAGAAACACCATCGATTTCCATACTTGTTTCATCTAATGTCTTTTTAGTCTTAAAGAAAGAAAAAAAAAAGTATATCAAATATATATAATTATAGTGAGTAAATATATCATAGGATGCGCTGGGACACTTTGTCAGTAATGTTGTTCCCTGAGATTATTGGGTGTTTCGGGTCCTTCAACATCAGACAGCATCCCTCAGGCGACCAAGCTAAAGTGATTAACTACCAGCTTAGGCCTCAGCAGCATTAGCCAACTTTTTTAGCCTTTTTATCCAAATCCATCTCGATGCTCTTTCTGCAGCTTCTGTAGCAGACTTAATTGATTTAATAGTTCATCTCTTCTATCCAAAGATGACAGTACATTGATTCATATACATCAATAATTTTTGAAAATTTATTAGATGAACAACATATTAAATGACTTAATGTAGTGGTGATAAAAGTCACTATGTCTAATTAAATAGATTGTTTTTATTTAATGGTAACCTGCGTTCAGTTCGGAAGAAAATTGATGTGATGTATTTACACAGATGACACAGGGAGGATGGACAGAAGAGAGAAGGGAGGAACACCGACTATTGAGGATTATTGTCTTTTGCGGAGGAAGAAAAAATGACGTTTTGGATGGACGAGGAATCAGAGGAGATGAATCAGAGACATTTGTGGAGTAATAAATATTGATTTGTTGTGTTGAAAACATTATTGTTAGTTTTTTTAACTGATTTATATTGAAGATTTTGTCGTTTTTATTTAGCTGTTTACTAGCAATAATCAAACTATTCGTGTTGTACTGTTTTTATTTCTTAATCAAATTGTTAACTACAGTTTCTGATCAACATTAGTCAAAATTGCATGTTCTGAATTAGTGTTTAGTGCCTATGAAATATTAATATATACGGTCAAGTGGCATTGGAGACACCGGTTCCCGTCAGATCACCAAAGTTCAGCAACGTCGACCCTGGTCAGTAGTTAGATGGGTGACCATTTAAGAATACCAGTTACTGTATCTTGCGCCAGGACAGGAAATACCCAGGTTAGTATCTGGGGCTGCAGTTAAACCACTGGATTGATGTACTCTTAGTCTTTGATTAGACAGGCATCTATACACGCGGCTGGGGACCGCTTGTGAAGTTCAAATTCCTATGAGACTCAACACTGAATTGTATGTACTCAGTGGTTGAGCCGGCTAAACCTGCATGGGTATTATGCCGATACACACACACACACACATACCTATGAAATATAACCAGAAAGTTAAATCAGCAAAAAGATGAAATACATTATTTTCAGTGATATTCCTTAAGTTTTCAATCTGAAATTGAGGGTTGGTATTCTGTTTTACAAATTTAGATGCTTTAATAGAAGAATGTTTTTTTACCTGTTCAATAACATCCTTTAGTATTGAAGTCATGTCACCCTTGGTGCAGAGTTCTGCCATCATGTGCAAAATGTTTTTGCTGTGTTTATTTTTATCCAATGAAACACAGCCTTTTCTTTGCAAAAGAGCTTTTACCAACAAAACATTGTTCTGAAGAAAAAAAATAAAAATAAAAACAAAAATAAAGTCTTGGCACACATTTTTTTAAAATTATTTTTGTAAGAGAAAGTTTTTAAAAAAGATATAAAATTAGGAAATACAAAATTGTTGTATAGAACGTAGATAGTCTTAAATAAAAAAAAAATTATCTAAATTTGATGCAAAATTCAGTTGCTTCAATTGCAATATATTTAAAATAGACAGTGATGTGGAACATTAGTAAAAGCTCAAACAATGGAACTGTATTATGCAAGTTCAAATCCCATTCAAAACCATTGAATATACCTTTACCCGCCTCTGGCAGATGGGGCTTGTTAATTTAGGATAGTATCTCATCTAGGTGAAGGGCAACACTGATTTTGAAATCCCAAAAAGTTCCTCCAGGTTAGGGGTTGAGCATAGGGCTAGCATCTCTTTCTCGTAAAACAAGTATGCTACAGAAACAGTAAATACAAATTTGCTGCCTAACACACCACTGGGTGTAAAGGTTGATGAATATATAAAATGAAATACAGTATAATTCACCCCTCTTTGCAGCAATAAAGGTGTATAAAATAGAGTGAATTTAAAAAAAAAGGGGGGGGGGGTGATTAAAGAGAAATATCACCACAAACCTTTTCAATAGCAAGCATCAAAGCTGTGATTCCATCATTGGAACGAATAGTTGGGTCACATCCATTGTCAATCAGAAAATTAGCCACGTCAACGCTTACTTTCATTACACCTTGATCTGGAAGTTCATTCTAGAAATTACAAAACAGAAACATTGATGATGATTACAAGGTAAAATAAGAGGAAGAAAATTCAAGGTAGGAATTTTATAAATCAAACCAAGGTGATATTGGTTTATACTTATATAGTTGAAGTATCCCTGTATCATGAAGGTATAGGTATTTGAAGAAATTATAAAATTTCAAAACAAAACTACAGAAAACAAAAATCAAACCGAAATGGAAGTTATTTCAGGGAGAAAAAAATTCTTAATAGTAAATTAATAGCAAAATACGAACATGGTTAATTTTATGATTTGTTGCAAGTTAAAAAAAAAACACTCTGTACTGAATTAACTATTTAGAACTTTATAAAAGACACTCAACATTAAATTTAAAACACTTATTTCTGTAAGTTAACATGTTATAATTAATAACTTTGAATTAATTATTAGCCCATTGTATAGTTGGATTAATTATATTCACTAGCACATACAAATAAATTATATAATAAAACTCATAAAATTTCTTACCGAATCAATTTTTGAATGTAGATTTCTGGCCAAATGATGAAGCTAAAAAAGGAAAGAAAAAACAAAAAAAAACAAAGCATCAATAAATAATAAAGCACTCTTCTTTTAATTCAAAATTTGTAAATACATAACTGTTGTACAAAATCAAAAAGGGAAGTCCCCTTTGGACAGTTGGTAGGCAATCGTACTTCACAATCGTAATACACGGGTTTGAACCCCAGTCATTCTATTTGCGTTCATTATTGAACTAATACCCTTGGGAAAGCTATGAATCCCAACATTTCCTGTAGCTAGAGATTTTATAGTGCATATTATGTTATTCAAAACACTGCATTTAGATAAAAAAAGAACATTTATCAAAAAATGATTGTTCTTGCAAAAAATGACCTAAAAATGCTGATATGCCATCAAATAAAACAAACAAAATTAAAACTTTTCTAAATCCATTTGATCACAAGAATATTTATTATATGGACTGGAGTCTTGAAAATATTTGGATTATGCAATATAATGTTTATCTAAACGCATTGTTCTGTTGTATAATACTATAGTAAAAGGTATGGAATACTTTAGTTTAATGTAAGTTATTTATCTAGAATAGCAGACAACTGCCATAAGGAGTGTTAACAAGACTGAGTGTTAACAACGTTCTCAATTATTCACGATCCTCATAAAATAAAATTACAATATCAGTGTAATTAATCTTTTTATATAAATAGAAATTTCTAAATATAAATATAAATTTCTTAAATAGTATTCTTAATTCCATTAGAAAAACACAAGTAAATAAGAAACTTACAGCAGTGCAACCTTCAAGATCAACAAGAGAACAATCAGCTTTCTTGTTTAACAAATAATTTAATTGGTCCATCAGTTCAGGTACAAGTTTGCTGGAAGCAGCTATACTAACTAATGTACGACCTGGAAAAGAAAAATTAAAGAATCGTTTAAATAAACAAATACAAAAGATTTTTTTTAAACAAAGCATATTATAATAAAGATGAGGACACAGAAATAACTTAAGACACCAAGGGCTGCAGATTCAAGTTTGGATTTATTTTATATATATATACAAATAAATCTAAGAGATAAGGTTGCTTAAATTTATAGTTAGAGTGTTCAATATCGGTGATAGAGCGTGTATTAGTTAAGTGTAGACATGGAGTCAACAGAAGTCGGCAACTGCCATTTTCTCGCTTATGCGTTCATCAGGCCGAAAAAAAAAACAAAAAAACTTATATATATGAATATATATATGTACAAATCTATTTATTAAACAAGCATAATTATTGCCAACAATTCATTAACTAAAGTTTGTATATAAGCAACAGCGAAAATTTACCTTTATCATCTCTAAAGTTAATGTCAACTCCAGGTTGATTAAGAAGCAGATCAACCAAACCAAAATGGCCTTTCAGAAAAGCAATACAAACTGGAGTCATCTACATAAAAAAAGAAAGGAGAATAAACAAATAAATAAAAAGATTACAATTATTGTAATCTTTAAAAAAAAAAGAAAATTTTCAAAATATTTTTTTCGTTATTTATAATTATTAGACTTTTAGTAAGAGATTTTGTGAAGTGAAAAAATCTGTTGAATCTGGTCTCTAAAAATAGGGTAAAGCATCTCCTTCCTGCTTTGTGATTAGTTGGGTTAAATTTACCCTCTGTATATAATGGGACGTTTGAATCTTCATGCTCATGTCCTTAGACCAAAAATAACGTGATAATTACCTTCCAATCATTGGCCAGATTAGGATTGGCGCCACCATTAGCCACAAGCAGTTTCAGGCAGAAGAACCATCCATAGGCAGCAGCATAGTGAACGACTGAATTGCCAGAAGAATCTACATGGTTGGGGTCTGCTCCCAGAGATAAAAAGTATGACACAAGGTGGGTGTTGCCATTCATAGCAGCATGGGTCAATGCAGTTCGTTTGAATTTATCTATGAAAGAGAAAACAAGAAAAAGAAGCAGATTTATACTAACATTAAAACGATAACCAGTTGGAATAAAATCTCTTAATTTAAAGAAGAGGACCTGATGAATTATAGTATTTAGATTTTCTAATCATATAGGTTTAAAAACAAGTCAGGCTTCTTTTTAGTTTTGGGCTGATAGCATTGGAAAAGAAAGATGTTATTCTCATTTGTTTTTAAATAGTATAAATAGTTTATTTGCAATTTGTTTACAAACAGAAAAAACTAAAAAATTCTTCCATCATTAAATTAACTATTTTGCAATTTTACCATTTCTTTTAATTCTGTACTTTTAGTGGGACTGTAATTAAATAGCATTTATTAATATTCTGACAGGAATATTCTTTAAAAAAAATATTATAACAGCCTTAGTAATAAAACATCAAAATCTCAAAAATTAAAAGTTTGCTAACTCTGAAATTCATTTTTAACACAAAGATTTTTACAAGGCAAAAACTGAACACAATAGAAAAAAAAATCATATAAGAACTGTTGTCTATTTCTGTAAATAGATCATATACAGAATATATTTATAGAATCATATATCAATAAATCTGATTCAATATTATATGAACTTGATGAGCAGCACCAACCAAGTTTGGCACAAGACTATTTTTAAGGGGAATGCTATGGTTTTTTTAAGGTGAATGCAATGGGTTTTTTTAATTTTTTTAATTTTGATTTAATATACTATGAAAAATTATATTCATGAGACTATAACTGATTTACTTATAAAAGATTACCTAAAGTTGAATTTTAAAAAGCTAACACAAACCAAAAGAAAAAAAAAATGACATAATTTTTAGCATAAAAATCAGAAGATTTGCATTAAATAATTTGCAAACCTGTTTGTTCAATGAATGCTTTTTGTGCAACCAAAAGTCGAGCAATTTCCAAATGTCCTTTGCAGGCAGCAATCATAAGGGGAGTCATTTTATCCTTGGAGGCAGTCATAGGTCGGTTGGTATCCACATTATGTTTCAGCAACACTTTTACAGCTTCCTAATTAATAAAAATATCAAATAACGTTTAAAACCTTCTCATCATTCGCCAACAACAGAACGAACGTCTTCTTCAATGCTAATATGAAAATTCTATTTGAATATAATGATACAGAAAATATCTTTCAATTCCTAAAAGAACTAAAAATTCATCAGATCTGAAATAAACATTTTCAACAACAATAATAATATAAATAAATGAAATAAACTTTTTTAATAATATAAAAAATATTAATAAATTATAGTTCTTCTGAATTTATTATGAAAATATATTTGAATATGCTGTAAATAGATCTCAGGCAGATTTACATTCATACATATTTACATACACACACACGGCTGTACACTCAATTGGAAGTTTTCCCCTTCGTCATCAGATCGCATTGTGCGCCGCGCAAGCGATCTACACATCCTCCGGTGGTCATATTGGTATTCTATCCAATCACAACTAAGAAACTAAATTTCAATTCTCGGACGCCGGCCCAACTATAAAAAAAGAAATAGTAAAACCGTTCTCACTCTCTCATATATATATATATATATAAATTCTTCCATATATTAATTCTTCCAACACATCAAATCTGTTTTTATAATCTAGATAATTGTTTTCCATTATAGCAGACAAAGAAATGACAAAGAAACTAATCTTAAGAAAATCAAATACTTTTTTCAGTTTCAAAACACAATTTCATAGATGCTTAAATCTGAATAAAATAAATCTTATTCTATTAATAGAATAATCATTTGAAATATTTCATCTTGAAAGTATCCCCACATTCTCTCCAGCCGTTAGTTAAATAGTGCATATCAGGTTATAAAAAAACTATATGTAGACTAAAAAGAACCTTTCTCAAAAATAATTATTTTTGGCATTAAAAAGGTTGATATGCCATCAAACAAAAATGTTCCATAATGATTGTTTTTATTTGAAAATTCTTTTGAGGAATTTTCTAATTGTCTAAGCAATGAAATCATTGTTGAAATTAATAGAAAAAATAAGTTTGTTTGTTGTTTAACAGCATATCAACCTTTTTAGATCATTTAAATGCCTAGAACAATTACTTTTCAATAAACAGAATTTTATACAAAGTTTTTTTTTTAATAACACAAGTTACACTATTTAATGCATAGCTGGAGGGAATGTGAGGATTCATATCTTTCCCAAGGGTATTAATCGACATGCCAAAGTAGACAGAACAACTTGGATTCGAATTTGCATACTGCAATTCCGAATTCTAACTGCTTATCCAGTGGGCCACGTTGACTATCCCTGAAAAAATGAGTAAATGTTTTGTCACTCACCGTATGCCCATTTGTTATAGCCATATGTAATGGACAGATTCCAAATCGGTTTGGTTTATTGATTCCCCCAGGGCCATATTTACTGGCAAAAACATCAGTTTCACTGCCAACTGATAAATAAATACAACAAAATTATTAATTAAAAATAGACAAAAATCCATCCCAATATTCTAAAAATGAATTTTGTATCCTAAAATATAAACATCAATAAAATTAACTTATATGGATTTATTATAAATTCTTTAACAAAAAAACTTATTGAATGTATTTTGAATCCTAAAATAAAAACATCAATAAAAAATATTATATGAATTTATAATGTCTTCTATAAGTTTACTAAAACAAAATAACTTATGATTGTATGGTGATCAAATATGTTGAAAATAACCAACAAGTAATGATCTATATAGATAACAATGTAAACAATATTAGGATTTGTATTGTAATGCTAGATAAATAAGTTAAAGTGAAAAAAGGATTATAACACTAGCTAACACATTAGCTCAGAAAATTTTCACAGGTACAGCTCTACTAGCACTTTATAGACAAAAAAAAAAAAAGAAATAAAAAAATGAAATAATTTACGATTTTTGGCTCGCTTCAGTATGATCTCAATATTTTGGGGTCGACCAGCCTGGGCAGCAAAATGAAGAGCACTCATTCCTGAACTGTCCTCATCTGCAGGGTTCGCTAATCTAGAACATAAATAAAGTTTCAATAAAATTATTACTCAAATAGAATGCAATTGAAAAAAAGAGGCCAGTTCACAACCCAACCATCTCCCAAAAAAACAGTACCAATAAATATAATTAATGTAAAATAAAAAACAAAAATAGCTTATAAGTGAACATTTAGATGACCAAACAAACTAGTGCTTGGCACAGCAAGTTATTCAAGGACAATTTTTTTCCATTATCACCAGTAAATTACTAGCTGCAGGTGTATATATTGATAAATCCCAAATATTTTGCTTAGTTCAATGTTAATTTAGTTTAGTATATTGTAACGTTGTGGTTGAAATCATTTAGGACCCTCAATATTTTGTTGTGTATAGTCTACAGGCAAACATCAAATTTAAGAAAACCAACCCCTAAAATTTAAGAAAAACAGCATGTTTTATTTAGTTGAAAAAGCACACCAACACACAGGTCACAATTTTCCACTGTAGAGAAAAATAGTAAAGTACATTTTGTAGCAGCTCTCTCTTTTTGTCATTGTGAAAGTTTGATGTCTCTGCTATGTCAATGTTATGACAAGTTCTGGAGAGATCGGTGACCCTGTCTGGTTTTTTGGGTCCCAGCCGTGATATTCTCTCCTTGTTCTCTCTCTCAGGTTGTTTATATAAGCCTTGACATCTTACGTGTCGATGGGTAAATCAGCTGATTCTAAATGCTGAATCAGAACTAAAGTTTAGTGATACATAATCATTAAAAATTACATAACACTGCTTCACAAAACTTTATAATACACAAACTTTGCAATTTTCTCCAATATTTTTACAATGTAAATGAGAGCAATGGTAATCTTAACATTTTAAAATCAGTCTTTAAATATTGTATATTTTATGGAAAGAGAATCTTACTTTTCAAGCAGAAATTCAAGAGGTGCTGGAGAAACACAAGCAGCGGCGTAGTGAATAGGTCTTCGCTGCCATTTGTCAACAACATTAATGTCAGGTTCAACTGAAACAAGGGTCTGTAGATACTTGACATTTGGGTTGATTGCTGCACAATGCAATGGAGTGATCTGAAATAAAACAAAAACATTAAAGTATTTGAATTCAATTTTAAAATCATTAATCTTTAGTCGCAATAATGAAAAGTTAAATATCATTGTATAAAGAACCATTTGGTGTGGATAATATTAAACACAAGCATAGAAGTTGTAATTGAATGGAGGGAGTTCAACCTGAACTCTCTCACAGGGGAAAAACAAAATAACAACAACGGCTCGTTGCAAGAACAAACAAACATGTAATACGGATAAATGAGAGATACGAACGGTACAAAATGGTACAAACACAAGTAGACACATTATCACAAACAGTTCAGTTCATAGTACACAGTACACGGTCTGTAACAGTTCGGCCGGTTGGCCCGCCGGCGCTCTCCTATCTTCCCGACCACCGGCGGCCACAACAGAGAGACACTCCTTCCTCCTCGACGTGCGTCGTTCACTCTGTCCTCTCTTTTTCACTCTGCCCCGTCATGTGGTCTCCGGTGTCGTCTCTTTCCTGACGTCAAAGTCCCTCCTTAATCTTGTTCCGGCGTCTTACATAAATAATAACACCACAGCCGTTCAATGAACCACTGGCTTTAACGATAAAACAGATAGAAAAATATGATATTTTGGTTTTATTTGTTTAACGGCATGACAACCTTTTTAGATCATTTGATGCCGAGAACAATCATTTTTTTTTAAATAAACCCTATTTTTTGTCCACACGTAGATTTTTTTTAATACAACAATATACACTATTTAATCCATAGCCGGGGAATGGAGGGGTTGATATTTTTTAACAAGCTAAAAGAAACTTATATTCAATTGAAAATTACAAAAAAATAAACTTTTATTGAATTCTAAGCGATATCAAGTCTACGTGGCGAATCTTGAACCAACTGAAATATTCCATTTTTATTTAAAGGGGTCAAAGGTCCTCTTGTTGGTTATAATAAGTAGCTGTGACAATAAGCATTATATATTTTTTCAATATCTAATCGAAAATCATTTAATCGTAAATGCAAATGAAAAATGTACATTGATAGGTGATCTCTTCTCTCTTGGCGGTCACTCGTTGTCGAGTATAACTGTCCTCCGTCTTGGTTCTGTGGACTTTTTCGTGAGGACGCCTGTGCATGATGTCTTTTAACGTGGGGAGACTGATGCATTTTCAGTCACCACACGGCCCCTTGGCAAAGAAGGACCTGGTTCCAATGGCACGGAGAGAACCACGACGATTGGAGGCCATCCTCCTCTGTTGCAGCCTTCCCCCGCCTTCAGTGCAGTTGTGTCACTGTGGACATCATCCGCCACATCTGCCGTTGAGTTTTTGCACTATTTAACCCATAGCTGGAGGGAAGTTAAGGCTTCATACCTTTTCCAAGGGTATTAGTCGACATGTTTTACGTTGACAGAACAACTTGGATTCGAACCCGCGTAGTACGGTTCCGATGTCCGATTGCCTATCCACTGAGCCACGTTGACTTGTTTGACTTACCCAGTCTCGTTTTGCACCTATTTGATCGTACAGCTTCATCTAACATCGACTTAGTTAACAGTGCTTAGGTTGATCTTTTTTTTTAACCATATACGAACTCTATGAACCATATCGATCATCATGTAGACCAGGCATGTCAAACATGCGGCCCGCGGGCTACATGCGGCCCCCAAGAGGCAGAATTGCGGCCCCACAGTTAGTTTCCAAGCTAATTTCCATTGTTATATTCCTTTGTTAAACTACAAGTCCTATTTACTTGCTTTCTTGCATATGACCAAATTATTGCATATTTCTAAATTACCGGTAGAAGAAAATCATCGGCAATGATTTTTATTTAACGACTCTTATTGATATTGTCGGGAAGCGGCCCTCATGCTAACACTAACTAATTTCTGTGCCCAAGTGGGAGTCTGAGTTTGACATGCCTGATGTAGACCATTAATACAGTCTCAATTATTACAGCTTCAATTAACGCTGTTTAAATTAGCTGGGATTCGATTAGCGCGGCTTTCAGTCACGCGTTTTTGATTAGTACAGATTTTCAATTATCAAGTATTTGATGATTTCGATAAAAAAGCGGTCTCAGCTAAACCGGTTTCAATTAACACAGACTGAATTTGATTAACTCAGTTCCACTTAAATTCGTTTCGACTGTCCTGGCTTTGATTAATCCACACCCATTATTATAACCTTGATTACCGTGTTCTCTCGATTAACACGGCTTCGTTTAACGCGAATTAACGCAAACTTCATTAATACAAATCTCATTCAGATGGGATCTGGAACGATTGATTGGTTTTACGGCATGTCAATCTTTTAGGTTGTTTAATGTCGCGAACTATGCTTTTTATTCTAATTAATATCTTTTTTTTTCGTTAAAACACTAACTGCGAGATCCAATATTTGATACAGAAACGAAATACACAGTTTAAGCCATAGATGTGGGCAATCTAGGAATTCATTTTATTTTTTTTAAATATTCGCCGAATCTGAACGAATCGGAATTACCTGGATTTGAACTCTCGAAATACGATTCCAAAGTCTTATTCACTGTCCCAGGCGAAGTTCCGCTTGTGGTCTCGATTACCGCGGTTTCAAATAATTCAGTTTCGGTTACCACTGTCACCGATAATTCTTCTTGGATAGTAGATATTTCACAAAATTTGAAAAGCAAATGTTGCATTATTTTTAGTCTATTTATACCTGTTGGGTATGAGCGCAGAGATAGGACTTTCTCATTAAATATAGAGGGTAAATTTAACCCGACCACAGCAGGAACTCTGGATCAAAAGATTTTCTCCCTTCACTAAGATTGCAGACTAGATAACTGACTAGTGATTTTACTGCTGCTTTTACTGGATTTACTTACTAATCCTACTAATAGTAATAATACAAACACTGTAGCTGCTGCTCTTACAGATTTTGGATAAATTACCACTAAAATTGATTTCATTTTACTGAAGTTCCTTTTTTTACCAGAGACAATGGCACTGGAGCCAAGAGCAAGTAAGGCATTTGGAAAGTTAGAAGAACGTGTTTGGTCAGTCAAAATTTTCACGATCAAAACAGAAAAAAAAATGATTCCACTAGGGAACATAGGGTCGCAATGACAACATCTGCCGTCGTTATAGTCTCTGTAACTTTGTCCTTTTTACAGAATTGGGTTTTTATCCCTATTTTAACCTCCAACCTGAAGGACTAGTACAGTACCTGGTATTCTTAAGTGGTTACCCATGTAAGTACTGAACAATATGGACGATGCTTAACTAGGGTGATCTAGCAGGAACCGGTGTCTCCAACGCAACTTGACCTTACGTGTGACTATTATCAATGGAATTAACTCCTAAACAAATTAACTCCTAAGTTACGAAGTAAGAATTCTCTAAAATAAAAATAAACTGTAATTCTTTTTATTTTCTTATGTTTTTAGGAATATTAAAAATATTGGAGCTGAATTTATCTTGCCGCTCTTAGCGAACTTGTTCCCTTCTACTCAGCAGTTGCAGGGTCTGCAGGAATCCTATGCACGACCCTTAATATAACCCTGACTCTGAATTATTTAGATTAAGCTAACCTCTCTTTTTGACAAAGTTCAAACACTAAAATTATTTTGACGAAATTATGAAAATATCTTTGAATTATTCATTAGAGCAAAAAAAAAAAAAACGAAAAAATTGGGTGCATTAATTTCTTGTTAATTATTCGGAATTCAGTTAATTCACTTAATAAAAGTGAGAAACCCTTATAATGGTCTGAGGAGCTTATTACACCAACATCTTGATTAGATTTTCTCTTTTAATGTTTTCAATTGAAAGTGACGAATTTTCGCTTTATTCAAATGAATTTTGGTAATATTTTTTTTCTTTTTTTGAAAATATTGTTGGCGGTAAAATGCAATTAAATTTATTACTCGCTTCTTTTGGTGTTTAATACGAACCTAAAAACTTCTGTTTCTCGAGTTCCTAGCTTTTATGATATTTACTTGGTGAGCACAACCAAGTTTGGCACAAGGCCATTTTTAAGTGCTCTTACCCGGGCTTTATATATACGGTGTTACCCTTTACCTAGATGAACTGCTCTCCCAAGCTAACGAGCCCCATCTGCCCGAGGCTGCTAAAGTGAAAGTAATGGTTATTGACTGGGGTTTGAACTCGCGTAACACGATCTCACAGCCCGAGCTTCTACTAAAGCTCCACCGTCGCTTCCCCAAGGGTATATATCATATTATGAATGCAAATGGAACGAATGGGATTTGAACTCGCGTACTACAATTCTGAAGTGCCATATAATGACAAAAACAATCATTTTATGTATACAAACGTATCTTTTTAATAACAAAATGTTCGCTATTTAGCCCATCGCTAAATGTGGGGATCCATATCTTTCCCAAAAATTTTGAATGCAAAATGAAACGAGTGGGATTCGAACTCTGGTACTACCTTTCCGAAGTCCAACTGCCTAACCACTAGGCCAAATGGACGTCTATAAACATTTACGTGATAAATGACCGAAAAATATGGAAGTGTTCCATGGCTTGAGAGGCGATACATTTACCATTTTGTAAAAGAAAAATAAAGAAAAGTGGAAAGAAAAAAAAAGCCAATTTCCTCCGATTAATTAGAAACGCTCTAGAATGTTGTGTTGTCGTGAGATTATTGTTTCCAGCAGACGATTGAAAGTATCCTTAAAGCATTGGGTTACCTCCCTTGCTTACGTCTGACTTATGCTACACAAGAAAGAATCACAGCAATAATAACAAAGAAAACAACCTTGTTTTTATTAGTATTATCATTTATAAGGATAAGGACATTACTAATAGTAATAATACAAAAATAATGAAAAAATAGCAATAATGATACTAAAAGAATAATAATAATAATAATGATAATAATAATAGTAGTAGTAATAGTAATAATAGCAAAATAATAATAATAGTAAAATAACAGTATTAAAATAATAATAAAAACTAAAATAATCATAACAATATTAACATTAATATTAAAATAAGAGAAAAAAATTACAATTAAGAAATAAAAACTAAAAATAGCAATAATACGAAGAAGAAAAAAACAGCATCATATAATAATAATAATGATAATAGTAAAATAATAATAATAATAATAGCAGTAGAAAAAATTATAATATGAATTATAATAATAATAATAATAAATATAATAACAGTAAAATAATTATAATACGAATTATAATAATGATAATAATTTATAATAATAATAATAAATTAAAATACAAATAATGATAATGATAATAATAGTTAAAGAAATATAATAATAATAATAATAATAATAATTACAATAGTAATTTTCTTGGTGATTGATG
>JAUZSX010332744.1:0-10959 GCA_034780655.1 Idiosepius hallami | reverse complement strand
AAATATTATATATATATATATATATATATATATATATATATATATATATAGATAGATAGATAGATAGATGGTCCGCGAGGGTGAAGCATTGGTTAAAGCTTGGACTCTGGAATCATAGTATGTGAGTTCAAATCCCAATCAGAACCATTACATTCACCAAAAATAAAAAAAGAATGACTAAACAACAGAAAATGTGTGTGTGTTGAACAGTCTTTACTACACGACTCTGCCATTTCTGGGTCTATATACTTGAAATTTCATATATGGAGTATTCAGACATGGAAAATACGTGTTAATTAGTTTTTAAACAGAAATTTTGCTGCTAAAGGATCAAAGTTTAAAAATTGGACTGTTACAAATTAAAACCAGACTACTCGGCAATTTTTGGGTCTAAAAACTTGAAATTCGATAAATGTAGTCTAAAGACCTAGAGGGCGCTTTCTAATTGATTTTTAGTTTGAAAAATAGCTGCTAAGGGATCAAAGTTTGGAATTAAAAAAAAATAAAATTAAGATGAACACAAAAACAAGCATTGAAGAATTTATACCATCAAAATTTGCATAGCACAATGGCAACATAGATTTCATGAATTACAATTTGAATTGACATTTTGAGAATCATTGACTGCTTTACAAACATAATGTAAACTAGTGCTTTCTTATATAATAGGTTTCCTTAATGTTGTGGCCTTATTCTTATGGGGTTCACAATATCAAACAGGAGAGTCTGTAAAGTCATGTCAACGATTAGGCTGGCATGGAATCTCTGACAAGAGAGTCTAAAATGGCTGCTCCCCACAGAGATGGGAGAGGTCATGTGAAGACAGTAATAGGGGTGTCAGTTACCCCAGAACACTTAACAACCTTAGTAACAAGTCCCTGGTGTCCAGCCAAAACCAAGTACAGGGACATCTTACTTTAGGCGTGTTCACTTTTTGCGTTTTCAGATTTAAGCGAGGTGAAAACCAAAATGAAATTTGTCACATTAAGCGTTTACTTTGAATCTATGTGATGTGTCCTTTTATTGTGCATGTTGTTTTATTAATTTCTGTGTTCTTTCAAAAGCCTATTGATGAATGTTACGTCATTAAACAAGAAAATAAAAAATAAAATGTGTTTATTGTCCCACAAGTTAGTTAATATTAACCATCTCAAATTCGCCACCTTCATATGGCCTATAGTCTACAGTTCAGCCCAGATATATTATTTAAATTCACATTCTGCGAAAAATCACTTTACACGAGGCCTCCAGGAACGTAATCCTCGTGTAAAGTGAGAAGTCCCTGTGATACTTCTAGTTATATAATGTGGTTGAATTTGATGATAACATGCTATCATTAGATCAATGACCTAAGAAAAAAAAGTATTTGATAAAAATATAGAGATTAGTAAAATTGGGCCGATAATTGATAACATTAACCAAAAACTGGGTTGGTTGGGTTTTAATCAGCCTTGACAACAGGGTTTTCATCTCTATATTCTATTAAGTAAAATCTATTTTATAAATGATTATTTTATACTGTAACAATATGTTTAAGTGTTGTTTGAATAATAATAAGAAGAAGAAGAATACAAATATTAACCTTTGAAAGAAAAAACTTCATTTTTCTTAATTTTACATACTTATGTGAGTACCTTGATTTCTGTGTCCACTAGCAGTAGGCACATGTTCTTGGTTTGGGTGCTAAAAAGGTACTAAATTCTCTTAGTTCTTGGTTGGTCAAGGAGAAGTTGGGGGGAGGGAGAGAGTAGGCAAGAGAGAAGTAGTAACAGACAGATAGAGAGAAAAGTGGATTCCAGCAGTAGTTCTTTGATTAAAGTTAGAGACATCTTTAAAGAAGAAGAGAATGAAGCAGATAATGTCTTGTTTAGATAGTAGTATTTATGATCTAGATGTCATTTGAGTTCTCTCCTTACAATAAATTTATTAGATATAATTCATTTATTGACTACTTGTATTTTTATGGAACCAATGACAGAAACTACTTTAAAACATACCTATTTTATTGAATATATATTTTATGTTTATAATATGAAAACTTTGTTGTTTATATTATTGTTTGAATTAAAGAGTGTATTGTGTGGTTAATGTTGTTCTGATGCATCTGAGGATTTAAATTGATAGATTCATTATAATTAGTACAGGTAAAAGTGAGAAAAATCCAAAATATTAAAGTTTTGTATTAATCCAAAAATGGTAATTATCCAAAGAATATTAATGTCCAAATTTTTGAATAAAAATCCAAGTGAGTTTTAACAGAGTTTTATTACATATGACAATTATGGCGGTTTATTTTAAAGGCAGATGTTATTGGTATTTAGTTCTCCCATTGGTCGACAGTGGACTGTTCTAGTATTTAAACCTTTTTTCAAATATGAAAGAACATACACTATAACAGTAAAGAAGAAAGAAAAAGGAGCGAAAATACAGTCTCAATGGACCAAAATTAACTCAACATAAATAAAATTTCTTAACAGTAACATATACAGTCAAGTTTTATGACCTGCTACAATGATTTCTCTCCTTTTGTTATGATTCTGTATACTAGTTTTTTGATTCTCAAGGTATCTTTATATTTATTTGTAAAAAAAATACAAATTTGGCACAAGGCCGATTTAGGGTGGGGTTGACTGGGCTGGTCACACACCTAATACTTAACCTTAACTAGACTCCTTCATAACCCATTCACATCTAGGAATTACGGTTAAAAATCACCTGAAGACGGCCTGAGGGAGACTAGGCCGAAACTTAGTGTAAAAACATCAAAAAACCTACTATGATGAGGACAAAAGTCTGAATAATAAAAGTTAATTCCTAAATTACGAAGCCTAATCTCAAAAATAAACTACCATTCAGATCTTATAAACAATGAATACAAGCATCCTTCAACACAACACACTACAATCCAAAATGCCACATTTACTCAATGGGTAAGTATCTTATCACAATCAAACAAAAAGCAATCATCTCTATTCTTAGATCATGTTCCACATAATAATAAGAGGAACAAACCTATTGACTTGGTTGCCAGGATGCAACAACAAATAGAAATAAACTATTCTTTGCAGAAAGTTTTTTTTTCTTTTGATTTTATAGCCAAAACAGAAACTTACGCAATCTTAAAGTAAAAGATTAGAACAGGGGTGGGCAATTATTTTAGCTAGAGGGCCCCACATAGTCGGGGCTAAAGGTAATAGAGGGCCACATTAACAACATCTGTTAATAAACATGAAGTTTGAAAAATCTAATAAAAGTACTAAATTTAATAAAAAAAAAATCAAACAATTGAGTTACCATGGTTTTATTTTGAAAAATATACTAATTTTTATCTTTTAATGGGACAAATGCCTACTAGCACAGTTCTTAACTATTTTTTGGAAGTCTGGAGTGAGGTTTGTTTGTTGTTTTGTTCAAACTAATAAAACGTTGCGGGCTGCACATAACGTGTCAGCGAGCCGCATGCAGCCCCCGGGCCACAGGTTCCCCAGGCCTGATTTAGAATTATTTTTCTGACTGTTGTCCTCATCCTTATTATTCTTATATAGACAACTTTTCGGACGATAAACACTTTGGACGTCCTCAGGTAATCTCTCTTGGAAACCTTATTGTTGTAATTGGGAGTTCATACCAGAGAGGTGTTAAATATGTTTTTTGTTTTCCTTACTAAAGTAAGATAGACAGGGTGTCTATAAAAAAAGTATACACCTCTAAGCTGCCGATGACGTGGTCTTTAATCACCTTGCCTCAACAGCAGTGTCTGGACAAAAAAAAAAGCTTTCAGTTTAATAAGAGGCAGTGAAAAACCATAGAATAATAATTGGAAAGTCATTTACATGTAGAAAATTAAACAAAAAAAAATATGCATCTGGTTTACAACTATTTAAAGTGTGTATACATTTTTTTATTTGAACCCTTGTACTACGGTTCCGAAGTTCGACCGTCAATCCACTGGACCACGTCGACTGCCCCGTCTTTTTAGGTCATTTAATGCCAAGAACAACCATTGTATACATACGTATCTTTTTTTTTAAAAACACAATGTTCACTATTTAACCCCTAGATGGAGTTTTAGTCCAATTCTGAACAGAAATGCAACATCTGGGATTTGAACACATGTACTATGATTCCGAAATCTCACTGCGTACCCACTAGGCCTACCCACAAGGCAACATGGACTTCCCTTAACAAGTTTTAAATGAGTTAATGAGCTCTATCTGCTCATTCAAACAAATGAAGATTATTGTTTTTTAAAAAACCTAAATTCACTCAATTCAAAAACTACAGACATATTTGAAAGTACGAAGCTACAAATTAAATGGGCTATAAAAATACGCATTACAGAACTAAAAATACAGGTTTGGCTTTTATTTTATGCACAATAAATGAATCACCATTGAAATATTTTATTGAATATACTTTAAATAATTTAGTTAAATTAGAAAAGAACATTCCTTAATAGACCAGTCAGTGAACAAACAGTTTTTGTTTATTATCAAGGACCATGACTGTGAGTCAGTTTTATGTTAGATATTTTTTTTAATTTAAAGAGAAAATTGAATAATTTTCCTTGTTTTTTTGTCTCATTAATATATCAGTCAGCTTACAACCAATCAAGATGAAGGCATTTGAATAAAACAGAGCCAGAAAATAAAAAGCTGTTTCGTTTTAAAAGAAGAGAGAAAAAATAAAGTAAACCCAACTAGAATTTGTTCGTATCATCAAATAACAAAATATTCCTGTATAAGTTATGTTTGGAATGTGATATATTTGTTGGGGAGGTGTGTGTGCAATCTCCGCATTGCCAGAATGTTGAGAATACTTTATGGGTTATCAGACACGGATCCTGTACACCTTCTGGGGGGCGATTGGAACTTTCAGGGGCACTAACAAGTAAATAATAAGGGGGGGGCATTGAAATTGTGAAGAGGGAGTTATAAAAATTACAATTAGTGAAATATGATGATGGTAGAAAGGCTTGGAAAATAGGATTTAACTAAGTTTTCCCCACTTGCTGCAAAAAGACGTACAGTATACTATAACCATATTTTCTTCTAGTTTACTGTCGTTCTGGTGTTTGTTGGAAGAGTGGAACGCTGGCATTTTGGTTCAACGCTGAAGGGGGGCAGTGGCAATAAAAGTTTGAAAACCAGTGCTTTCAAATCGTGCCGAAGACACATGCTACCGTTTTTCAAAACAAAAAAAAAAAACAAGCATATATAAGATAAAGACCAACCAACTCAGTCCAGTACCTCCCCCCCCAAAAAAAAAAAATAAAACCACTATATTAGTTTAAAATTACCAAATACCCAGATTACCCCCAATAAACTAAATTTATTACCAGAGAAATCATACTACAAACCACCAAAATAAAAACTCAGACAACAAATGCATTTAACAAATAAAAAATCTCACAACCAAATAAAAATAATACTAAATTAATAAAAAGACAAAATTCTCACTAAAACCTATGAAACTAAATGGTTTATAGGTCGTTAAACGCTGGCAAACCAACCAAACCATTTAAATCTGGTATTAATTGCATTCTAATTTCTTATCATGTAAATCACTATAACAGAAGTATTACCTGGCTCTGCCCAACGTCTTGCTACTAAGGTAGTCAAGGAAGCTCATTATATATTGTTTGTTTGTTTTGTGTTTAATGGCATATCAACCTTTATAGGTCATTTTAATGCAGAGAACAATCACTTATGATAAACGTTAATTTTATACACACATTTTTTTTTAATAACACAAGTTGCACTATTTAATCCATAGATGGAGAAAAGATGGGGATTCACACCTTTCTCAAGGGTATTAGTCGACATGTCAACGTAAATGGAACAACTTGGATTTGAACCTGCTTACTACAGTTCAGATGTTTGATTATCTATCCACTGATTAAAATATTCCATTTACTAGCATGCCATCAAAAAACTGACAGTGTAAAAATGCTAGTAAAATAATAATAAAAAAAAACAATTAATTTGTATTAAGAATAAATAAGAATAATAAATACAAATAATAATATTTGAACTTAAAAATTAAATAAAGAATAAAATAAATCTAATGTCTTCATGATACATACAAATAAATATAATAAACAAATATACAGGATTATCTTTATTTGCAGACTTTTGACATCATCTTGATAGTTTATGATATTTTTCTCACTGTTAATTTTATTTGTGGACTTTTGACCTCATCTTGGTAGTTTATGATATCTTTCTCACTGCTAACTTTATTTGGAGACTTTTAACCTCATCTTGGTAGTTTATATTTTTCTCACTATTAACTTTATTTGTGGACTTTTGTCCTCATCTTGATAGTTTATGATATTTTTCTCACTGTTAATTTTATTTGTGGACTTTTGGCCTCATCTTGGTAGTTTATGATATCTTTCTCACTGCTAACTTTATTTGGAGACTTTTGTCCTCATCTTGGTAGTTTAGGATGTTTTTCTTAGAATGTTTCTGCCTGAGGCAGTCTTCCGGTGATTTATCGTGGCCTTTGAACATTGTTAGAAGATAGCAGTTTCAATTCCTACCCAAGCTGGCCAGAGGTTTACTTTGTCAAAAACGTGGTCAGATAGACAAAAACTATGGAAGGCAGTGATTACTGGGTATACAATTACAAGACTCAGCATTGCTATATGAGGTCATAGTTAATCACCTGAAGACGGCCTGGTGTCAACTTGGCTGAAAATGTAGTGAGGGAAAACATCATGAACTACCAAGATGAGGACAAGAGTCCACAATAAGCTAAAAAATCTCAGATTAAAAAGCCTCATCTCAAAAATAAAAATAGACATCAGTAATTATTATAAGAGAGATAGATTATCTGTGGTATTATTTTTGGTCTACTGAGACCGTGTTTACTTATTTTTCCTTCTTTTTCCCTGAAATGTGTATACACGCATAACTGTGGCCAATTCCATTTTATACAGGGATGGGGCAATATGGACCAATCAGAGAGCAGAATGGAGACAATATTGTCTATAAAATAATATCAGCAAAACTGACTTCCCGCCACTGCCATTACCTGCTTGTATCTACAATTGCTGAGGACCACCAATCTTTCATCTAGGATTTTACCTATAGTTGGATAATTTTCCATTTTTGGATTTAATTACTTACATTGTCGGACTTTGATATTGTCAAACAATTTAGTATTGGATTTATCTTGCCCCATTTTTACCAGAAATAAAGGCGCCAGATTCTACAATATTATCAAATCCTGAATTTTGTATTTAATATTTTTAAATTGATTATATATTTCTTAAATTAGGACAAAAATTTCAGTATTGCTCAATAGCCACACCCTCGGGTGCTGATATTGACTAGGATTATATTTATTATTATTGCTGATATTTATCACAAGATTCTTGAATTCTAAACAATCAGAGTAATAAAATAAAAAATATTTTAGATATGATAAAAGTTATCAAATAATGTATATTAGTCACTATTAGTCAATAGTTACTAATCAGTGTGAAGTAAGGTTGGTAACATGCCTTCTAACATCTAGTGGTAACTAATCAATATGATTTTATATTTGTAATATGTCTTCATGACTAACCTGTAGTATTTTTTATTTTTAAAAATTTTAAACACCAGAACTAAATTAAAAACATAACATTCTTTCTTTTAAAGGTTAATATTTGTATTCATCATTATTATACAAAACCCAAACTAAGAAAATATACAAATAATACCAGACTTACGGGGTTTTTATTTTGGTGGGAGAAAACTTCTTCAACACCAAGTATTTTAAAAAGGATATAAAGGAAGAAAATTACATCACTTTTTATTTTATTTAAATAAAATGTTTTTTATAATTTTTAGAAAATATGAAAACTAGTTGTGTCAGATTGAATGGAAAAAAAATAAAAAAATCTAAAGCTTTTACATAACAGACAGCTGTTCTGGTATGAATACCCTCTTTAATACTGAATCATGAAAACACTTTTTTTAATAATACACATGAGAATGCAATTTGAAATAACGTGAAAGTTTTTTTTTATTTATTTGAAAGACAAAATTAGTCTAAAAAATATCCAAAAAACAAAACCCAGATATTTCAATAAATATTACAACATTAGAAAATAAAATCAAACAGTTGAAAATAACTGCATGGAATTGGCTAGAAGACCACCTCTTGGTATTGATAATGAGCAGGCCAGAGTATGGCCCATATGCTACCTATTGTACACCTTGGTTTTAGTATTTAAAAGAACATTGAATATTTTTATCTGAAAGTGAATTGTTTCTTACATGACATTATTTTGTATCGTTGTATGTGTTTTACAGCATATCAATCTCTTAGGTTATTTAATAGCAATAGCAATCATAACTTTTCAGGCAGCAAAGGTGGAGAATTGGTAAAAGCTTGGACTCTGGAATCGTATTACACGAGTTCAAATCCAAGTCAAAATCATTAGATTAACCCTTAGCTGTCACAGGCAGATAGGGCTCATTAACTTGGGAGAGTGACTCATTTAGGTGAAGTGTAACACTGAATACCAAATATGTATAATGAGCACGTAAAAATGGCCTTGTGCCTAACTTGGGTTGTTGCTCGACCAAATAAATATGAACAATCATTTCTTTTTATAAAAGTTCTTTTATTCACACATAGATTTTTTTAGATAACATGGTATGCACTATTTAATCCATAGCTAGATGTGTATGTGGAGGAATTATATTTTCTAAAAGGTATGGGCAGCGAGGTTGGAGCATTGGTAAAAGCTCAGGCTCTTAGTAGTACGCGAGTTCAAATCCCAGTCAAAACCATTGCATTCATCTTAAAAATGGCCTTGTGTCAAACTTGGTTAGTGCTGCTCACAAAGTAAATTTAATATTTTCTAAAAGGTATAAGTCTCAATGTTGCATGACATTAAACATAATAACTATTAAAAAAAAAAAAATGTGGAGTTGAAAGGCCCTGAAGGTAACAGCAACAAATTAGGATTTACACTGTAATGGAATATCAGTTAAATTATTACATTCATTTATGAACTAATATTTTAAAGGAAAAGGCAGCAATGGTCGAGCATTGGTAAAAGCTCCAGCTCTGGAATCGTAGTACGTGAGTTCAAATCCCAGTCAAAACCATTACTTTCACTTTAGCAGCCTCGGGCAGATGGGGCTTGTTAACTTGGGAGAGCAGCGAGCAGCTCATCTAGGTGAAAGGTAACACTAAATGTAAAAAGCCCAGGTAAGAGCACGTAAAAAATGGCCTTGTGCCAAACTCATCAAGTAAATATAATATATATATATATATATATATGTGTGTGTATGTATTAAATGAAATTTAAATTCAGACAGTTTATGAATGAATAAACATTGTCCATACAGTTGTAGTTTTCTAAATAATATAATCAAAGATATGACAAGGAAGCATTCCTTGATTATCTTAAATTAACACAATAAATATTAAGTGTTCATGTAGAGGGTTAGGGTTAAAGATGTTGTTCTCTAATCATTAGGGTTGTGGGTTCAATTTGGATGTGTACATTAGAGTGTTATTCCAAAAACTGTGTGGACAAAGAAAATAATGTTTATTAAAAGAAATTATTGTTCTCAGCATTAAATGACCTAAATGGTTGATATGGATTAAAAGAATGCATATTGAGTTTTTAAAAATATTACTTGTGTATTAAAAGAACTGAAAAAATGATTGTTCTTGGCATTAAATGACCTAAAAAGGTTGATATGGATGAGTGTATCAGAGTGTCATTCCAAAAACTATGTGTGGACAAAAAAATAATGTTTATAAAAGATTTTTCTCGGCATTAAACGACCTAAAAAGGTTAATACGGATTAAAAAATGCATATTGAGTTTTTCAAAATATTACTTGTGAATAAAAAGAACTTTTATAAAAAAAATGATTGTTCTCGACATTAAACGACCTAAAAAGGTTAATACAGATTAAAATATGCATATTAAGTTTTTCAAAATATTACTTGTGAATAAAAAGAACTTTTATCAAAAAAATTATTGTTCTCGGCATTAAACGACCTAAAAAGGTTAATACGGATTAAAAAATGCATATTGAGTTTTTCAAAATATTACTTAAGAATAAAAAGAATTTTTATCAAAAAATGATTGTTCTCGGCATTAAATGACCTTAAAACGGTTGATATGCCATTAAACAAAACATAACGAACAATCAAAACTCCTGATGAATATTGAATTATTTTACCTGCAGAGCAAAAGGCTCTTGTTTTCAACAGCAGTAACTAGGTGTGTGTGTGTGTGTGGCATTCCGAACAACATTGGGAAATTGTCAAGAAGCAGACAGACACACAAACACAGAAGCTAAAAATAGACGGTTTTGGCTGAACGGCAGTTTGGTTCCGATTGGTTGGAAAGAAAAGTCTTTAACAATAAAGTATGGCTGGTTGTTTTGAAAGGAAGAAATAACCACCCTGAGTATTTGGGTTTGGTGCTTTTTCTGAGGGAGGGTTAGGGCTGGAGGGATTGGTGAAAGAAGGAGGAGAGAGAGTGAGAGAGAGTGAAAGTAAGAGAGAGAAAATGAAAGAGAAGGTGAGAAAGAAAGTGAAAAAGAGGAAATGAAAGGTGAGAGAGAAAGAGTGAAAGTGAGAGAGAGAGAAAGTAACTGAGAAAGAGAGAGAAAGAGAAAATGAAAGAGAAGGTGGGAGAGAGAGAGACAGAGAGTGAAAGTAGCCGAGAGAGAGACACTGAAAGTAATAGAGAGAGAGTGAAAGTAACAATTGGTCTGACGATCGCGTAAGCGTGAAACTGACAAAAATTGGATTTTACCTTTTATTTTTTTAATTATACACGCTCTATCACCGATATCGAGCACTCTAACTGTGAATTCATGAAAGGGTAGATCAACAGATTGATTCTTATCAGCATCATATATATATATATATATATATATATTATTCTAAGTAATAAGGTTGCTTAAAATTATAGTTAGAGTGCTCAATATCA
>JAUZSX010332733.1:0-10959 GCA_034780655.1 Idiosepius hallami | reverse complement strand
TTTTGGTGATATTCTGTAGAGGAGAAGGAGGGTTAATATACAATGTTTTTTGCATGGTAGTATTAAGGGAAGAAGATGGTAAGTGACCTGAAGTCACTTAGGTACATTCCTACATAGTCTTAGACAGAAATGGTTTAATCCCTCCACTGCTCGAAATGTCCTCAATACACTGGAGAGATCTAAAAAAAAATATATAGTATAGGCTGGAAATATTTATAGAATAATATAGTATAGACTGGAGAGATCTATAAAATAATATAGTATACACTAAAGAGATCTATAAAAAAAAATTATTATACACTGGAAAGATCTATATAAAAATTTCGTATAGACTAGATAGACTTAAAAATAACATAGTATACACTGGAGAGATTTATATAATAATATAATATACAATGGAGAGATATATAAAATAATATTGTATACACTAGAGAGATCTATAAAATAATATTGTATTCATTGGAGAGATCTATAAAATAATATAGTATACACTGGAGAGATCTATAAAATAATATTGTATACACTAGAGAGATCTATAAAAAAATATATTATACACTGGAGAGATCTATATAAAAATATAGTATAGACTAGATAGACTTAAAAATAACATAGTATACAATGGAGAGATTTATAAAATAATATTGTATACACTGGATAGACTTAAAAAATAATAGACTGGATAGACTTACAAAATAATATAGGGCAAGAGTGCCGTTTCACGGAATAAATAGCCTCGACCTTCTTTTCACATAAAAGGAACGGGTTTTCTTTAATCACCGGTTTTTAAGTTATTATGAAAACAAAACAATTGATATTTAAAAAGTTAACAGTCTTAAATAAGCTGAACTTTTTTTTCAAAAATAAAAAATAGAAAACTTTTTTTTTTAATTTTAAACAAGAAAACAAAACTTTTTTTAAACATGAAAATAATTTAAAAACGTTTTTCTAATCTAAAACCGAAAAAATAAGTTCTGCATGTTTTTTTGTTAAATTAATTATTTTCAATTTTAAACCAGAAAAAAAGATTTAAATCACGATTGAAATAGGAAAACTTTTTCCAATAGAATTATCAATTTTAAATAAACAATTAGTTTTTAAGAAATAATCACGTGTTGTTTAAGTTAAAGAAAAAGGTTTATAAATTATTTTCTTCTTTAAAAAAAGTTTTGTTTTCTTGTTTAAAATTTAACAAAATTTTTTTTTTAATTATGTTGTTGTTAAAATAAAAAAAAGTTTTATATTGTTTATTCTTGAAAAAGAAGTTCAGCTAATTTAAAACTGTTAAACTTCTCAAATAGCAATTGTTTTGTTTTCATGATAACATAAAAACGGTGATTAGGGAAAACCCGTTCCTTTCATGTGAAAAAGGGGTTGAGGCTATTTAATCGGTGAAACGGCACTCTTGCCAAAGTCCATTTTTATGGTTTATTTTGTGTAAAATGAAATTTATTTAAGTGTATCAACAAGAATTTGATGTGTCTATTCTCTTATATGATGTGATTAATTATTAAATTAGGACTTTTCAGCAAAAAATTTGTGTAAAGTCTTATAAACGAAAACATTAATTTCTTTTATCGTATCAGTTTATTGAGTTGTAAATATCCTCATTAAACACTGCAATTTGCATTCATTAAATAAAAAAAACATGAAAAGCATTTATATATGTTCACAAATCTTGTGCCTTTCAAAAATTAAAATGGAAGAACTGTTCTCAAATATTTCTGGTGATTGAATGACTTTTGGACAGCCATTTACTTTTTGATGTAGTTTTGTCAAACATACAAATTGATTGATATACAAACCTCAATGCTTAGACAAACTTTGATTACACGTATAAAAGAATATGGTAATAAGGGTTTACTCAAATGCTAAAAGAATACATTTAGAAAAAAAAAATTGAAAAATAATTATTTGCTCTCTAATCCTGAAAGCTCATCTTATCATTTGCCATTTGAGGAGTCAGAATCTTCAATTTCATTGAACTGTTGCATTTTATAATCTTTTCATTAAAACAATCCACCTTGGCAAAAGTTGGTACAAGGCAGTGACGACCACAAGAACAACACCTTCAGTCGTTGAGTCGCAGGTGTTCTTACAGTTACACTTTACTAAATTGATTAATGTTAATCTAGTTTTTAGAAGGCTACTCAAATAAATAACTAATGCTATATTTTCACATTTCCACTCATGGCTTGTTTGAGAAGGACCATTATCATTTATGCAAATACATTTTCCAACAAATAGCAGCCCATTAATTTACTCTTTCTGCATGTAAACGTGAACTATTTTGACAAGGTAAAAAAGTATTATTAAATTTTTACCAGTCATGAAAAAGATTAAAATTCTGTTCAACGAAACATTTCTCTGTCCAGAGAGCACACTTTCCTTTAGTAAATTCATTTTTAATGCTTTCCTGTACTAAATTCATTTTTAATGCTTTCCTGTACTAAATTCATTTTTAATGATTTTTATACTAACTTCTTTTATGAAGCTTTTCTTTAATAGATCTATTCGTAATTCTTCTTTTTTTATAATAAATTTATTTCTAATGATCTTTATAGTAAATTAATTTTTAAAGCTTTTCTCTGGGTAATTCAGTAGCCTGCAGTACCATGCGTTATGCAAATTATATATATATGTATTATATTTACTTGTTGGATCACCAACCCAAGTTTAGCACAAGGCCATTTTTATGTGCACTTACCTGAGTTTTTTACATTTGGTGTTACCCTTCACCAAGATGAGCTGTTCTCACAAGTTATATATATATATATATATATTTGAAAGCATTGTTTGGAAACAATCGAATCCCAGGCAACACCGAATGCTCTTACTGGTGAAAATTCGAAAACACGACATAAAATTCGAAAATACTACATAAAACCCTTAGTGAATATTGCTAATATAAATCAAAGCGTAAATTTCAAAATTAAGCTCGGGCTTTTTTCATTGGCTAACAAAGCAATGACGTCACTAAAAGCTTTTTGTTTTTTGAACCTCCATCTTTCATTGAGAAATAAGGCTGAGATCATTTTAGCAAGAGAATTGATTTTTGGTCTCTGTAAGATGGCATTTTCTTTGCCAAAAATTCAAGAACGACCTCCTCTTTACTGCCTTACAAGCATCGAGCATCTCCTCAACCTTCATGCGCCCTGTTGGTAGTGGGGGGGGAGAAAGATATCGATTAGAGGGTATCAATATTCGATCTGTAAGGAATTGAATTTTCTCTTTTACGAGAGAAAAAAAAATACAAAATGGAGAGGAAGGACAAGTAAAAATAAAAAATAAAGATGAGGAAGAAGAAAAAGAAAAGAAGGGTAGGGAGAAGGAGAAGAAGAAGGAAAAGAAAAGAAGGTTAGGGAGAAGAAGAAAAGAAGGTTAGGGAGAAGAAGAAGGGTTAACCTTTTGGAAGAAACACATTTAGAATTTCTTCTACCGTTTATTTATTAGATACACAATTAGTATTTTCCTAGTGTTCTTCAACTTAAATAGCCTTCAGATAATTCTTACAAAGCAAAATATGTTACATATTAATAAAAACTAACAAACACATTTACAATTTAATCTACTGTTATAACAATTCATCTTTTACACAAATATTATTAATGTTTGTCTAGTGTTATCATACTTAAATAAATTGCTTTCAGATAATTCTTACAAAGCAAAAGATGTTATATATGAATAAAAACTAAGAAACACGTTTACAATTTAATCTACTTTTTAACGATTCAGTTTTTACACAAATGTTAATTAATGTTTGTCTATTAAGAGACTTAAATAAATTGCTTTTGGATAATTCCTACGAGGCAAAATACCTGGCATTAAATATCCAACAACATCTATTACACAAATATTATTCGTATTTTTGTCTAATGTTATACGATTTAAATAAATTGCTTTCAGATAATTCCTACGAGGCAAAATATCCGGCATTAAATATCCAACAACATCTATTACACAAATATTATTCTTGTTTTTGTCTAGTGTTATCAGACTTAAACAAATTGCTTTCAGATAATCCTTACAAAGCAAAAGATCCAGCAATTCTACAAGGTATGTTAGACATGTATATTAAGGAAAAAAACACCTAATTATATTTTTTCTACATCTATAAAAATTTATCGATCACACAAACATTATTTGTGTTAATGTAGTATCATCGGACTTAAATAAATTGCTTTTTGATAATTCTTTTAATTCAAAAAGGCCATCAGTACATATTCTGCGAAAGACGCCATTTATCAAAAGCGAATTCGAAGAAATCTAATTAAAATTTTACAACAATTCAACTATTAAACAAATATTATTAGATTTGTCTAGTGTTATCAGACTTATATAAATTGCTTTCAGATAATTCTTACAAAGCAAAAGATCTAGCATTTCTACAAGGTATGTTATACACATATATCAATGAAAAAGACACCTAACTATATTTTTCTACTTATATAACAGTTCATTTCTTACACAAACATTTCTCTTGTTTGTCTTGTATTATTGATCTTGAACAAATTACTTTTTGATAATTCTTACAAGGCAAAAAAGAGAGCAGTACCTATTCAGCGAAGGACGTTATTCATCAATAAACAAAAATACCTAATTAGACTGATTTTCCATTGTTATAACAATTCATCTATTAAACCAGTATTAATAGATTTTGTCTAGTGTTACCATACTCAAATAAATTGGTTTCAAATAATTCTTACAAAGCAAAAGATCCAGCATTAAATATCCTAAAAAAGACACTATATCTTAATAAACCATAAAACCTATTTAGAATGTCTTCTACTGTTATAACAATTTATTTATTGCACAAATATTATTAGTGTTTCTGTCTATTGTTATCGTACATAAATAAACATTCTTACATAAAATTAAATTCTTGCGGCCCTCTTTCCCCTAAAAACGTAGGTAACCCCCACATACTGGAGCCTTTGATCAAACACTATATATACATACATACACAAATATACATTTAGAGAGAAAAAAAGATATGCCGAAAGAGAGATGGATTGATAGGTATATATCAAGTTTGATAATGATTTTTTAGTTAAGCCAAGGAGCCTTGCCGCCCCTAGGGAGCTTCCGCCCCTTTCCCCGTAATTGCGGGGTCTGCGAGGCCACCAAGCAAGGCTCTGTAAACAGTGTATTCGGGAAAGCTGGCTAAATGCATAATATAGTATGCCAATAAGAAAGCAAATTGCAATTTCTTCCACTATTATAAAAGTTCATCTATCAAATAATTGCCATTAATGTTTGTCTAGTGTTATCAGACTTGAATAAATTGATTTCTGGTAATTCTTACAAAGTAAAAGATCCAGCATTAAATATTCTACAAGGACTTTTGAATATAATCAAAGAAATCTATTTAAAAAAATTCAAGGTGTTATAAATATTCATCTATCACACAATTATTAGTAGTATTTTTCTTGTATTTATCAGATTTCAATAAATTGATTATAGGTATTTCTTACGAAGCAAAAGATCCGGCATTATAAATATACAACAAGGAATTTTATATATCAATAAACAAAAAAACCTAATTAGAACTTCTTCTGCTGTTAGAACAATTTATCTATTAAAACGATATTATTAGTTTTTCGACTTCAATAAGTTAGTTTTAGATAAATTTTAATGCAAAAGATCCAGATATTAAATATCCTAAAATGAATTTTGAATTTTATCAAAGAAATATATTTAAAATTTCTTTAGGTGTTTTAAAAATTCATCTATTACACAATTATTAGTAGTATTTTTCTTGTATTCATCAGATCTAAATAAATTGATTTCAGATAATTCTTAAAAAGCAAAAGATCCAGCATTAAATATTCTACGAGGAATCTTATATATCATTACACAAAGAAAACTAATAAGAATTTCTTCTAATGGTGTAACAATTCATCTCCTCTTCCATCAACCATCACACCTAGTGGTGCATTAGTCAGCAAATTTGTTTTTTGCTGTTTCCGTAGCATACTTGTTTTAGCCCTATGCTCAACCTCTAACCTTGAGGACCGACAGTTCATTTTTTAGACAAATATTCTTATTGATTGTCTAGTGTTATCACACTTGAATAAATTGATTTCAAATAATTTTTATAAAGGAAAAAATCTAGCATTAAATATCATACAAGGAATGTTATTACAATAATAAACAATGAAACCTAATTAGAATGTCTTCTATTTTTATAACATGTCATCTATTGCACAAATACTATTAGTTTTTGTAGAGTGTAATCAGGATTAATTTAAGTTTGGAAAACTAGAGCAACTATTAGTTTCTTTGTGTTTTACAGTATATCAACATTTTCAGGTCATTTAATACCGATAACAATCAATTTTAAGAATAGTTTTTTGGTGGTTTTTTTGTCCACACGTACTTTTTTTTAAGTAACATATTTCCGTACCTGGCGTTAGAATAGGGACACATACTTTTTTAAAGGACATTAGATCAAATGTGAATGTAAAGGGAACGACAGGGATTCGAACTCGCGTATTACGATTTTGAAGTCCGGCTGCCTAACTACTGCCCCAAGTGCATCTCTCCCAGACTTATTGCATAATATAATGTCATTATCACATTCTGTAACTAAAGCTACTTATGTTGTAAAAAAATTCCTTTGTGTATGACTTAAATCAAGACAAACAAATGTTTGCCAACAATATGTTTTCCCACATTAGTGTTGGGGTGACACCCCCACTACAGTCTTATAGACTAAATTATTGATTACAAGTAGCCAGGACCTGCTTACAAAAAAGTCAGCATTTGGGGCTCAGAAGTGATAGGTCCAAATTTAAACTGTACTTGCAGGTGAGCACTGGAACCCATTCAACTGCCAAAAAATGAATTTAATCTATATATGTAAAAAATATCAGATCACTGGGTTTGCGTGAGAGCCTACATCCAGACATACGTAAGAAAATAAATCCACAAAAATTATTTTTTGCCTACATGATTTCCGATCTAAAACTATCGTCCCCCAATGTGCAACATCTATGTTTGAAAAACATTGTCTTTATACGTAGAGATCCTCAGAAAAAGAAACTTCAATAATTTTTTTAATTATTCAGACCACTAAAATTTGCATTTGTACGACACTGCCTTTCTATTGTAACTAGCTTAGAGAAAAAAGCATCAGAAATGAATTTATTAGAAAAAAGCATTAGAAATGAATTTAGTAGACAAAAGCATTAAAATAAATTTAGCATAAAAAGGCATTGAAAATGAATTTAGTAAAAAAAACAACAGCATTAGAAATGAATTTAGTAAAAATACTAAATTCATTTCTAATGCTGTTTTCATTAGAAATGAATTTAGTATTTAAAAAAAAGGGGATTTACTGCTTTCTGACATAAGAGGCTTCATTAATTATCTTAGTAGCAAGTCTCCAGTACCCGGGCAAAGCGGGATAATATTTCTAGTAGAATATATATATATATATATATATATATATATATGAATGGGAGAAACTGACAGTTGCCGACGGCTGTTGACTTCGTATCTACACTTAACTAATATACACGCTGTGTCACTGATATTGAACACTCTAACTATAAATTTAAGCAATCTTTATATATATATATATATATATATATATATATCACTCTGTATTTCTCTTTCTTACTCTATCTATTTTTTCTTTTCTTTCTTTTTTCTTTCTTCTCCTCTTTCTTTCTTTCTTTCTTCAATAATATTTATTTTCTTTCTTCTTTTTTACTTTCTTTATCTTTAATTGTTTCTTTCTCTTTCTTCCTCTCTCTATTTCTTTTTTCCTTCCTTCCTTTCATTCTTTCTTCCTTTCTTTCGTTCTTTCTTTCATTCTTTCTTTCTTTCTCCTATTCTTCAATTTCTTTCTTTCTACCTTTCTTTATCTTTAAATATTTTTTCTCATTTTCTTTTCATTAATTTTTCTTTTCTTTCTTTCCTTTTTTCTTTCTTTCCTTTTTTCTTTCTTTCTTTTTTTTTCTTTCTTTCTTTTCTTCTTCTATTTCTTCCTTTCTAACTTTCTTTCTCTTCCACTCTTTCTTTCTTTTTCTTTCTCTCTCTATTTTTCCTTTATTTATTTATTTATTCATTTCTTCCACTTTCTCTTCTTCCTTTCTCTATCTTCCACTATTTCTTCATCTCTCTATTTTTTTTATTTCCTTCCTTCCTTTCTTCCTTCCTTTCTTTCTTTCTTTCTTTCTTCCTTCCTTTCTTTCTTTTTCTTTCTCTCTCTATTTTTCCTTTATTTATTTATTTATTTATTTATTTATTTATTCTATTTTATTTTTACTCTTCCTTATCTTCAATTGTATCTTTCTCCCTCTTTCTTTCTTTCATTCTTTCTATCTTTCTTCCTCTTTACTCCTTTATTTATTCTCTTCCTCTCTTCTTATTTTCATTTATTTCTTTTGCTTTTCTTTCTCTTCTTCTTCTTCTTCTTTTAAATTTTCCTTTCACATAATTTATTTTACAAATTCTAAATTAAATCTCATTCTTTTTAAGCAAAAAAACTGAAAACTTTGTTTAAAATTTAAATCCAATTTTTTTTTTACCTTAATCTAATTCCCACCTTTTTTTAACAAAAAAAAACCGTCGTCATTTTTTTTTTATTGAAAAACAGATCAAATATAAAGGTGAATTTATAAAATTATTTGGAAATAATTTCTAATTTATCCTTTTACGTATTATCGTCTGTGTTCGTTTTTTTTTAAATCTATTTATTCATTTAAATCTAATTCGCAGGTTTTTGTCTCCAATTCTATTAAATTCAGTTTATTAAAAGGATATAATCTTATTTAATCCGTCATAATCTATTTTCTTTTCATAATTCTACATACATGGTTTTCGTTCACGTTTCAGTATCCCTATTTCGGGTTTTTAATTCAACCCTGAATCTAAATAAAAACATCTAAATGAATTCGTCTTCCCTAACTTCAAGCATTGAAAAAAAAAATCAATTTAAATTCATTAATAATTCTTTATTATGAATAATAAAGCTATAGTATGTGTTAATTCCTACGTCTCTTGAGTGGCTTTTCTATACATGAAAATATGTTTAGCGTGTTTGGGAGAAACAAAACTCCACATTATATAAACATTAAAAATTTATGCTTTTTTTTCTGCAAAAATAACGTGCACATGTGTTTGTTTGACATTTTTTTTTACCATTTTTTTTCGTTCAGCATTTTTTTCTTCGTGTTTTTTCTTGTTCTAGTTTTTATCTATCTATTTATTTATTTATTTAAAATATAAACTATTTATTTTAGAAAATAGAGATTTTAATAGCTGTATTGCTTTTTTAACTGATTGAACTCTCTACCCCCAAAATGTATACACAACTGGAAGGAGACTGCCTGCATGCACTAAAATGCACAACAACCACCGCTACTGACTTATCATAGCATTTATTTAACCTAATTAATTTCAATTTTAATTGGGTTATTTTCTTTTTATATCATATTTTTTTAAATTACTGTTTTTTTTTCTTTCTTTATCTTTTAATTTCTTCATTCATAATGATAACTTAGGTTATGCAATAATTCAAATTCTAAAGATACTGTTTTGATTTTATTTCGTAAGTTTCCAATATTAATATAAACGAAAATAAACTGAATTATGCAATAATTCAAATTCTAAAGATACTGTTTTAATTTTATTTCGTAAGTTTCCAATATTAATATAAACGAAAATAAACTGAATTATGCAATAATTCAAATTCTCAAAATGCTGTTTTAATTTTATTTTATAAGTTCCTAATGTAAATAAACTAAATTATACAATGATTTAAATTCTAAAAATACCGTTTTAATTTTATTTCGTAAGTTTCCAATATTAATATAAATGAAAATAAACTGAATTATGTACTAATCTAAATTCTAAAAATACTGTTTTAATTTTATTTCGTAATAAACTGAATTATGCAATAATTTAAATTCTTAAAATACTGTTTTAATCTTATTTCTTGCCAATGTAAATATGTACGCTTTATTTATCTGAGTTTAATCTTTATTTCGGACTTTTTGTCCTTATCTTGGTAGTTTTTTATATTAGGATGTTTTTTCACAACGTTTCGGCCAAGTAAAGTACACCTACACCTCAGGTCGTATTTAGGTGAGAATATCATCCTAAAAAACTACAAACATCCGAGCTAAAGGTTAAATCCAGATTATAAAGCCTCATCATCTCAAATATAAAATGATAAACGCTTTGTTTATGTCTTGCATTTTTTTTTCTCTCTCTTTCTTCGTTTCGTCCCGATTCAAACTTTTTAATCCAGCCGCTTATCATATTATCTTTTTTATGTAAATAAACATTATATTGATTTCACTAAAAACATATTTTTTTTAAAATTATAGGATTTTTTAAAGGCTTTCATTTTTTATTCATATTTCGAACGTTATTAATATGAACAAAAAACCTCAATCCTTTGTTTATATGGGTTGTAGGAGTTGTGTGTGTGTGTGTGTGTGTGTGTTTGTGTGTGTGTATGTGTGTGTGCATGTGTGTGTGTGTGTGTGATTGTGTGTGTGTGCGTGCGCGCGTGATTAGTAAATGAATACAAGCTTTGATTCTTAAAATTAATAAATATTCGTTATAAAACCAATTCGTATTTTATTTGGCTGGTTTGTTTGTTTACATAGAATTTGTTGTGATTTTTAAGAGTTTATTTTTTAATTTGTCTTCGATCTGACTCCCCACCTCCGCCCACTCTATGCATGTATGTATGTATATATGTATGTTTGTATGTATATATATATATTTGTATTTGTATATATATGAGTATATGTATATACTTTTGAAGAAAATAAATCTTTTTTATAATAATTGTTAAAAAGAATACATATAATCATATCTCTATCTAGATATTTTATTATAATATATATATATATATATATATATATATTTATATATTAATCTGTAGTGTAAGATTGCTTATATTTATAGTTAGAGTGCTCAATATCAGTGATAGAGCATGTA
>JAUZSX010332722.1:0-10960 GCA_034780655.1 Idiosepius hallami | reverse complement strand
TTACTCACACACACACACACACACTTATGCTCAAACACACACTTAAACTCAAATTACTCACACACACACACACACACACTTATATATAGAAATTAGAAAAATTGTACGTATTCATCTTATTGAAGCTTTGCATTAACTTCTTTATTAAAATCAAATGAAATAATGAAAAGTCTTATAGCAGTTGTGTCATGTTATAAAATATTTTTTTTTGTGTGTGTATATGTATGTATATATATATATATATATATATATATATATATGTATTTATGTATATATAATTATATATGTATATATATATATGTATTATATATATATATATATATACATATATGTGTGTATATATATATATATACGCATATATATGTGTGTATATGCTCTATCACTGATATCGAGCACTAACTATAAATACAAGAAATCTCAATCTACATATTGATATATATATGAAACTATAAGTATTAAATGCAATAATTGACTATGTTTGGTGCTGTTCGAGCAATATAGTAGATAAGGTTTGTGCTTCTCAACAAAAATAATTTAATTTATTAGATGAAAAGATTTTTGTTTAATCTCTAAAATAAACAATTTTTGTAATAAAATATTTACAGTGACTTTCTGAACACACTTTAATATTAAAGCTTATCATTTCCGAATTGTTAGTTTGAATATTGGCTTTCTTTACAATTCTGAAGATTTATCCCAAATATTCCCGCAATCCATAGAAATCGTTATAAAAAGAAACGAAAGAAACCATTCTTTGCCAGCTTTTAGCGATACATTCGTAATCTTTGTGAGATCCAACTATTTCTGGCCTGATCTAGAGTTTAGATAGATTTATAGCAATTATAGGTGATTACCTGAGAGATGGTTCTTTTGTGCCAATGGGTTTAGGTTTGTATCTATAGAAATGCGTATCTACTTCTATATATTTCATGTGTGTCTACGGAGGGGGGCAGGAAGATGACAGTAACGGATGGAGTCACGAACAGCGAGAGTAAGAATCGGTAGAGTCTCAGATGCATCGAGAATGCAATCCGATCTCGACATCAACGCACGGAGTTCAAAAATAGCCATAAACCTTTCTATCGAAAGAAAGAAGAAACTACAGTCGATTTTCATTAATTTGCTGAATTTGGTTTCTGTTGGACATCAATGGTGGAACTGGAAACTTATAAAAAGTAGTGGAATGCCTACAGACTGCTGAGTCGTATATAAAAGGCAAGGATCGACAGAAGTAAAGAATACAGTAAATGCAGGCTGTGTGAAGACTATAACGCATATAATTAGTGGGTGGAACAGACTGGCACAAAATAAGTATAAAAACAGACAGGTCTGGAATAGGAGAATCATACACTGCAACCTATGCAAACAATACAATCTTGAACAGTGAAACATGTGGTATGTTCGCACACGTGAGGACGTGCAGGAAAAACGAAACGCACAAAATTCTATTGAACTTCGACATACAGACAGATATAGCAATACAAGTAAGAAGACCTTATTTGATTCTCATCAATAAGAGAGAAAAAAATATGCCAAATAGTAGATTTTGCTGTATTGGCTGACCACTGTGTGAAAAAAAAACAAAATTAAAGAAGATCGGCAAATCTCAAGAACAGGCAAAGGAAGTACAGAAGATCTGGAACATGAAAACTCTCAAATACAGATTATCATAGGGAATAATCTAGTGACCACCCTAAAAGAACTTGAAGGAAGAATACAAAAACCAGTATCAAAGAAATATATATATATATATAGGCTGTTCCCACCGTCTACGGATTGTTAAAATAGCTACGCAAACAACAATCTCTATCCTTAGTCAGGATCGAAACCCTACTGAATTAATTTCAGTCCAGGTTTCTACACACTGGCTTAGTAGTCAATTTGCCATCACAGTCTTATTTTTTTTTATTGTTATAGTCATTAAAGAGTACCCGGATCAGATCCTTAAAAAGGAAGAAGGGCCTTTTGACAAAATCTATTACGATAAGAATAACAGACATAAAAGTGCGGTCAACCAATTTTTTGAGAGCGTATATGGAATATTTTGCATCTGTGTGTGCATGTATCGGAAGGAAAGATATTTTCAGACAATATTATATCATAAAGGCGAAACATATGCCCGGAAATAAATAACAGTGTTCTTATATGTCTTATTTTTCATTATAAATATATATATATATATATATATATATATATATATATATATATATATATGTGTGTGTGTGTGTGTGTGTGTGCATTTAATATGTCATCGCATTGATATACATGCAACTTAATAGCTTTCCTTTTTTTAAATGGCTATAATAAATATGACCATTTTCATACAAAGGCTGGCATTATTGCAAGAACATTAAGATTTTATGGCACCACTAATGCCGCCCCCTCTCAGCGTTCAATCCGTTCCATTTCGATAATCTTTATTTATTTCGATAGAACTTTTTTCTTAAACTATAAAAAAAAATCAAAATAAATTTGCCATTTTTGCATTGAAGACGTTTCCTGTCTTTGTCGCTCCACACAAAATCACAATTTCTGAAGCAAATTCAAATTTTAACCAATCTCTCTCTCTCTCTCTTCTTCGTCTCACTCAATCCTTATCACACAATCACTCCCAACCCCCCAATCACTCACTCTCAACCTCACTCACTCACTCACCTACTCTCTCTTAACCCCTCTCACTCATTCACTCACACACTCTCTGAACCCCTCTCACTCATTCACTCTATCAACCTTTCTCACTCACTCTCTCTTCTTCCCTTACTCTCTCACTCTCTGTCTGCCTCCTTCTCTTACTCTCTTTCTCCCTCCCTTATTATCTCCCTGACTATTTATCTCCTTCATTTACTCTTTCCCTCCTTCTCTCCCTCCTTCACTCTCCCCTTCCCTCCCTCCAGATGATCAAACACCTGCAGATGCCAAGACCAGCAACTGTTTTCCCTATTCACAAAACATTCTACAAAACCGCAGAAAATGTATTAGATATGGACGATACTTGCAATATTTTTCCCTTGGGCGCGAAGGGTTTTTATTTTTATATACCTTTTAAGGGATTCTATATTCCTTAATGAAATGTGTTTCTCGGCATTATGTGAACTTTTTTTGGTGTATGTGTGTGTAGGGGGGGATATATAGCCTCTAGGTTTATTCTTTAAAATGTCGCCACAAATATTCCCCCTCCCTGCTACAAGCAAATAAAGAATAAACCGACAGGAAAATCCTGTTTAGACATAGATGAATAATAATAATAATAATAATAATAATAATAATAATGATAATAATTTATCATCCATGTTGCTAAAATATATTTCGAATTGTAAATTCAAGAAGTTTTATTTTTATATTATTTTATCGGAAAATCGTTTTTTTGTTGGAAACAATATAAAAAAATAAGAGCTGACTAAACGATGGATCAACAGGGAAATAAAGTAAACTCTTTGAGGTCGCCTACCCTTTTTTAACTTTAAATTCTCCTACCTCGCCACATATTTAGATACCCTACCTGCTCAAGCATACACTTTAGATACTTAAAGCTTTGCAAAAAATTTCACTCACAACGTCTTTATTTAGTTCTCTTGCTCGGCGAGTGTAGAGCCGACTCCTTGAGTCGATTTCGTAACCGTTTTTTGTATTCGCCTGGCAGAGTGGTTAACCCTGCGCAGGCTAGCCAGCTCGTGCTTAGCACCCTGCTGAAACATAGGCACGGTATCTGATATTCCTCAGAGGTCACCCATCTTAGTACTGAACAGGATCAACGTTGCTTAACTTCGGTGATCTAGTAGGAATCGATATCTTCAACGTAATTTGACCGTACATCACAACTGCCGAAATATAACTTTTTTTAGTTTCACTGACAACTAGCCAAATATAATTATTTGCTTTATCAAACAACTTTTGAAAAGTGTTTTAACCACAGTATAGCCTTCAAAAGAAGGTCATTGGTAACTTTCACCCTTTCAATATCTAAGACAATACTATCAACTCACTGCAGTTTGGTAAATAAGGGCTTTTGGGCACGTCCTGTGCTCTATCAAAGATTTTTAACCTTATTTTTCTATATACAAATTGAAGAACTTGATGAAATAATGCATAAATACGATGAATCTCGAATAATATTTATCACAGTAACTCCTGATCCCTCATTAAAAGTTTTCGATATTTTTCCCTCGTACCTCGTCTAAACTTTTGCCCCGCTAGTTCTAAGTTTGCGCAACGAAAGAACTCTGAAAAAGAAATGATGATCTCATAAGTGCGCATGAGCACAGAGAGAGAGAAAAAGAAAGAAAGAGAGAGAGAAAAAGAAAGAAAGAGAGAGAGAGAGTGAGAGAAAGAGAGAGAGAGAGAGAGAGAGAGAGAGAGGGAGAGAGAGAGAGAGAGAAACCCTAAGATTAAAAAATATCAATCAATCAATAAAAATCATAAACCAGATTTTGATCTTTTAGAAAAAAACAAACAAACAATTTTCTTTCCATTTTCAAATATAGTTCCACCTCCCAAGTCTAGTACTTGTAAGTTTTGCTGCAGGTCGTCCTGTGAAAAGCTTGAAGAATTGCCACTTAGCCTTGTAGATAGGCAGTCCGACCTCTGAATCATAATACGCGTGTTCGAATCCTAATCATTCAATTTGCGTTCATAATTGTTATATAGGAATTCAAACCTTTCCCAGGGCTTAAGATAAGAACCTTGGGAAAGGTATGAAGCTTTTCCCAAGGCTCTTAAGCATTGGGCAAGGTATGAATCCCCACATTCCCTCCAGATGTCGGTTAAATAGATCACATTGAGTTATTCCAAAAACTACGTGTGGACAAAAGTGAATTTTTATCAAAATATGATTATTCTCGGCAATAAATGACCAAAAAAGGTTGATATGCCGTAAAACTAAAGCATGCAAACAAACCTCAAACAGCCTTCATTATAATTTTTTCGCGTATGTCAGCATACTGACCTCTAGAGATGGAACCGGCTCAACCACTGAACACAGGATTTGGTGGCAAGTTTTATTAGTGTTTCAACTTAACAAGCGGTCCCCAGCGGTAGGTATAGATGCCTGTCTTACCAAAGTCTTAGGGTGCATATTACTGCATCTCACACTAACCTGGATATTTCACACCCCAGCATACGATACCTGATATCCTTAAATGGTGACCCATCAAACAACTGACCAGACTCGATGTTGCTTAACTTCAGTAGTGTGTCCAAAGCGACTTGGGTAATCTTTTCTATGATACAATAGAAAAAAAATTATTTCCATTAATTTGATCCTGCAGAAGATTCAATTTCCTAAATCTATCAATTTTATAAAAAAAGACAAACCAGCAATATTTTGGCTTAATTAAGATATGAGAAATTTAAAAAAAAGTTATTTGGTTGATTTTTTATTCACCAATGCTCCTTTACACAAGAAAAAAATCAGGTTTTTATTTGTTCGTAAAATAATTATTGGTCAGTAAAATTTCCGAAGTCCTCCTAAATTTTGAAGCCCAAATCATAATATCAATTGTTTGTGAAATAGAAGGATGCATCAGGTTTTTAAAAAGGACATTAAATTAATTTTCGAAAATAATGAATATAAATCATCAATGATTCCAATTCCACATTCCACAACTCTTTTGCAGGATTTATGCTGATTGGCAATTTTCATCTTGAAAGAAAGCAGCCACATGTTTTTCACAAACCCTTTCGTCTGCATGCTTTTCACAAAGCCTCTTATTTTCACACTCAGATTTAAGGCTGCCAAACTCTTGAATATTTAACAAGAAAAAAAAAGTTCATAGAATTCAACCCGTAACCCAACCTAACCCAACCCACTCCTATTTTAAGACCGTCTTGATAAAGTCAAATATTATTCTATGAAATCAATCTGTATAGAGTGAAAACAGGAGATAAAATATATTTTTTAACGACTTATCAAGATCGAAAATGGCCTTGTGCCAAACTTGGTTGGTGCTGCCCACCAAGTAAATATAATATCAATATTATCGGCCATTTAATGCAGACAATAATCAGTTTTCAGAAATATTACATGGACTGATATGAACTATGTGGACCCCGTAGGGAATCGCCGATTTCTTGTACTCACCTGGAAGGATGGTTAGGCCTGTGCAGGCTAGCCTTTTTTTTAAAGGAAGACTGCAAGTTGGCAATGAGATTAGGAGTCAGAATTTCCATCTCTTAGCCTTTTTGCTGTAACATTGCTCAAAGGGCAGTGGTGTTGCCCTGGGATTTTGTCATGTGTGTTGCCCTTCACCTAGATGAGACACAATCCAGAGTTAACGAGCCCCATTTTCCCGAGGCATTTGAAGAGAGATAAAATGGTTTGGACTGGGATTTGAACTTGCGTAATATGATTCCATATGAGTCCGAGATTTTACCAATGTTCCATGTCTTTTAGTGATCGAGTTGAAATCCACCTTTCTTTACGAAGAATAAAAATATGTAAAATAAAATTCTTCTTAAAAATCTGAAGATTTTGGTAAATCATTCATCAGGAATTTTTAAAGGTTTCCAAATATCTCTTTAGGCAGATTCCAAAAACTCAAGATCTAAGGAAGATACTCGATCAATGAATTTAATGGATTCTGTTTTATTTCTGCATGAATTTGGTTTATAGTCAAGAGGAACACTTGAGTCTAAAGCAATTTAAGTAGACATTAAGTCTTGGGAAAGCTTGGTTTATTCGCGTCTCAAAATGAAGACGGTTTTATTGCATGTAACCAGCACTAAAAGGTAAATTTGGACAAGTTGACCCGTCTATTCATGAGGGTGGAGGCAATTATGGATACCACGGAAATGTTTCACCGATGCAGCGTCTGTGCTTGTGTGCCGGGGGAGAAGGAAAAATGCAAATGGCAGCACCCACTAGTTTTATGTAGAACGACGTGATAAATAACGCGGATTCCCGTTGTTCGTATGCAGATTAGGTAGTCCTTGACGGCATAAAAGCAGGCCGTTGAAACTGAAAGAGTTTCCCGCTTCCAAACTCTCTTCCTCACACCCATCGATGAATGCTAAAGAGACATCTTGGACTAGAATTACCCCCTAGAGTAGAGACTGGGAATCTCAGTTTAGTCAGAAGCTGCGAAAACTCCATGACAACGGGAATACTAATCCAAGCCCGAACGGGCAAGGAGGGGTATACATAACGAAAGTATCAAAAGGTCATTAAACTATTTTGCAACCTATATTAACGTTTGTTTTCTGTTTAAAGCCGAAAAGTAAAAGTTAGTCTTTGAATCTTTGGACTCTTACTTAGCAAAGTTACCAACTAGTCAATCAGAGTCGTTCTATCAGTGAATCATGGTAAGGACAAAATATTAATGTTTCTTCTCTTGTCCTAGGTCTCAAGGGCCGATATATCGGTCCTATAGGTTCTAAAGGTTCAAGATTGATTCAGACAATTTCTATTTTCAATGCTGGAATTGTCTGAAGTCAAGAAATATATTCTTAAAAAGAAAAAAATTTCCGAAAATATTTTTTTTTTTTCTGTTTTACTCAATGTCCAAAACTTGGTTCGAATCTTTTTTATTAACATTTCGATCAGGAAAAAAAGGGGAAAAAAGGAAAAGAAAAAAAAAAACTGTTGAGAATTGGCTTCTATGGAATTGGTCTTTAAAAAAATTCTTCTCATCGTTAAAAAAAAAAATTTTTTTTCATCGTTCCCACCCTCCAAAATGGTTCTGATAAATCGCAGAATCTCCTACAGGACAAAATAATACAAAGACGAGACATCGAAAAAAAAAAGTCGCCCCAAGCACAAAATTCTTTTCGATTAAATTTTTCGATTAGTGACACCAAAAAACTTTTCTGTTAACCCAAAAATCTTTTTTTAAGGATTCACATGAAATTAAAAACAAAAAGACTCCAAAACCGACACTAACCAATCGTTGTAGACTTTTTCCATTTTTTTAACGAATGTGACGCAACTTTTACGAAACATCAGGCTTACATAATAGTTTTTTTTATTGTTGAAGTAAAACAATTTTTGTATTATCTTTCTATAAAGGAAATTTGATTGATTAATTGGTTGATTTATTTAACCAGCATATCAGCTCTCATTAGGTCAGTTAATGCTGAAAACTGTTTTAATTGCTCTACCTAGTTTATTTGTTTTACAGTTTTTGCTTGTTTAGTTTTTTTTTAAATTAGTTTTTCTAATAATTAAATTTATATTCTTAGGTATAGTCCAGCCTCTATAAAAATGAGAGAATGTTGTTTGTGCAGTTTTTGAATATGTCTTTCATATTGTTGGATTTTTGGTGACATTTTCTCGCAGCAGCATAGTCCTCACATTCTACGAATTTATTCATTTCATTTTCCTGTCATTTCTATTATTTTTATTTTTTTGCACATCACTAAGAATGAAAGAATAAAATAAAAACTAACCAATGTAATTTTCGTTTCTTTCATTTCTAGGGTTAGGGTAAGAGAATGGATTGGGGTTAGAGGATGGATTGGGGTTTAGGTTGCTCTTATATGAACTTTTCTATTTTGTTACCACAGCTTGTTCTTTTTTTAAATTCGTATTGTTCGTAGAAAAAAAGAAAATTTTGATTTTTTGTTAATAAAAATTGTTTAAAACAAATCGTCGGTCTATTCTTAATTACATAGGTTAATATTTATTTTTTAGATTGTTTTAGGTTTTGTTTTCGTGCCTGCATTTGAACAAAAAATGAAAACGGAACGAAATTAAAACTTTGATTTAATTTTTCCATCAACCCCAAAATAAGAACATTGTCAACAAATGAAAACATTTTTATTCATCAAAATTTATCAATCAACGACTAACAAACCGGAAGTTAAAAAATTAGATTGAGGGGGGGAGTCATAATACGGGAAAATCCTTTAATGTTAAATTTTATTTGCAGGGGTATTTAGGAAATTAAATTGATTGAATATATTTACTTTTGCGATTTGATTAGTGGATTTGGTTGAATTGTTTTGCATAAAACAGATTCAGGGAAATGGAGTCTGTTATTTACCTTTATACTGCTGGACATAGAATTTATTTTACGGTTTAGTTTTTCTTTTAGAATATAAGTTTAATATGGCTTACAGAGTACATCTATAATTTTTTTTAAAGTTTGTGCCAAATCAATTTCTATTGTTATTAAAAAGGTATCCCTTTCCAGATCGCTCTTTGCTTATTTCTGCTCTGTTAATCTTTATCCGAAAAAAGAAAACAAGGATTTTAAACCCTTTTTAGGTTCGACTTTATTTTTCAACTATAAGAGAAATTGAAAGTTGTTTGTAAAACCCTGGAATACATCAAGTTCGTTTTGTGCAAACAGGCTTGGACAAAGAGTGTTATATTCTAGTACAAAAAAATGCAATGGTTCCTTCCTTTTTTATATATTTTAATGCCAATAGACGCTGTGCAATAGGTGATCTGTACAGGTTAGCTTAACTATGTTTGTTATGTTGACAATCATTATAATGTGTAGGCAAAACAGAGTGACCAGAGTCAGAATGCATGTTTTATAGTGTATAACAATGACATCCATGATAATTTTATTTGCAGTCATGTAGACCCCTTTGTAGTGCCGGGTAATCGGGCATGATCAGAATGCATGTATTAGAGTGTATAAGGACATCTATGATAATTTTATTGTCAGCTAGGTGGACCCCTGAGCGCAAATATGGAATAAGATTTCAACTCTAAAACTATTTCAAAATATATGTTCCATTCAAGGAACAATGGTAAGAAAAAAGGCCATTCCATTTTTTTTATCTCAAAGCCCCATAGGGAATGATATTTTAGAAACAATTGTTGTCTAATGTTCTCCATACAGTTCACAAATTTCACGAGAAATTCCGATGAAGTTAAAATCTCGTTTAAATATCAAAAGCAAATGAATGCGAAAATAATTAGATTTTGTAAAATTCCAGATGAATGCTTGAAAAGCCAAGCAAAAGTTGGTTCGTTTATGTTTTACGACATATCAACGTTTTAGGTTATTTAATGCCGAGAAAAATCATTTTTTGAGAAACGTCTTTTGTCCACATGTTGTTCTTGTTATTAAAAAACAAACATCGTATGCACTATTTAACCAACGGTGACTGAATATCACTATTGATTAAATGGTGCATAATCAATAGCTGGAGGAAATGTGGGGATTCTTACCTTTCCAATGGGTATTAGTCCAAATCAGAACGTAAATGGAACCACTGGGATTCGAACTCGAGTGTTACTAATCCGAAGTTCGGCTGTCTATTCACTGACCAAAGTGGACCTCCCTCAAACCAGAAGCAACGAAACTCAAAACTAAGATGCTTTCCTTTTTTTAAAACGGAACTTCTCATACACAAAGTCACTACGACCGTTATATCTATCTATCTATCTATCTATCTATCTATCTATCTATCAATTATATCACTATGTCGGTAAGTATTTAGATGAAATAATTTGACTTTTCTTAGTGTTCGATGTTATCAAAAAGAAAGAAAAAAGTTATTGATCTTTCAACAAAAGTATTTTTTTCATTATATTCATTTTATTTTAAGAGTTTGTAAAATTTTAAAATTTCAAATTAAATATTTAAGCAACATACAATTATCAACCAACTATTAAGTTGAATGAAGCATAACGAGTTATCTCCTCCTTTCAACTTAGTTTGTTTAGTTTTATTTCAGAAATTAGAAAGAAAAGTTACAAGAAAAAAATCGCAATGAGAGACAAATTTCTTTTTTTTGAAGTTAATATCAAACATTTTAACTTTGGACACAAATGAGTTCGACCCACTTTTACGTTCTAGTAAAATATTCCGATGGATAGAGATTGCATACTTCCAATTATCAATGATTAGGAGTATTAACCCCCCCCCACGATTTCCCCATCGATGGTTAGCCATTTTTTAATGAATTGTATGAACTTTTAACATAAATTTACTCCATTTCATGAAAATCCATTTGAAGAAAATCAATAATGTACATAAATCTGGTATATATATATATACATATATATACA